>QKQZ01029243.1:19496-38107 GCA_003595255.1 Solenopsis fugax | reverse complement strand
GTGTACTTTGAAAAAGTTTAGAAGTACTCAAAAGTAAAAATGCCTTATAACAATTGTCAGTTAGTATTGGCATATTAGCATCACTAAAGAAACGGCGGGCTACTAAAGGAATAACTCCATAAATTGTTAGAATACGTCACCCTAATAACGGAGATAATAGGGTTAGCCATATTGTCGACAGCAGCCATAATACCCTCTTCTCATCTACATATAAATTAATTTCTTCCAACTTTTACGTACAATATTGCTGATATAATGATTTATGCCTGCATCAGCTGCAGTGCGTGCTTATTCTGCGTTTTTAACAAATGCATATTACACTGCAACGCATAACGTTATCGGCGTTGATAGCGTAAGCGATTTCCCGTCGTTGAATTTCGATCTAGCATCAATTTTGCGTCCTCGCGTACTCATTAGCGTACACGACATTCGATCCGACTGTGCAGCGCACCTCAGGCCACTCAAGTGCTCTAGAGCGCGAGCTGTAGAGCCTGCGTTACATAGACAGGTGTACGTCGCGGATTTGTCAATTATGAAGAAGGTCGCGGGGTCGGCGATAGGTAAGAAGCTTCGAGCGTGTGCAACCGCGACCAGTCTGATATCATCCCGGCTGGCCCGTGGAGTAGTGGACTCGCGCGTAGTTCTCGTTCCTCATCAACACCTCCAACTCGCATTTTATATCTCGACTTCGCAATTTTTCCGTCCACCTTCATCGAAATCCCCTAACCTTCGCGACGAGAGGATCGGACCGCTGGATCGGTACCGATCGCTCTTGCGTGACGAACATTCAGTTCTCCCTTCGCGAAGAAATCGCACGGCTTCGAGATGAGCATCATCTTCCTCGCGAGGCTGATTGTGCAGTCGATGGGCGCTAAGTGGCGGCGATCGAAGAGAGGGATCTTCAGGAAGTACCGATACCAACGCGGTTTCTACTGAACCTCCTGCGGTCGTTTCGTTTCGCGCCGAGGGCCGAGGGTCCCTCTTTTTCCGCGTTTTGCTCGCTCGTTCGCGCTCTCGCCTCATTGTGCATCGCCGCGATCACGGCGAGCTGCCACCGCCGTCGCCGTCGTCGCCGGTTGCCGCTTGTTAAAGGCAACCTGGCTCGTTGAACCCGTGTGGTGAGGTGTGGTTATTCTCGCGGCACGAAGAGAGGACCGAAACTGGTTCGTTAGTCACCGCGCCGTGTCTTTTCGCCCCGTTTGGCTTTATCCCATCCCGGCGCGGCGGCTTCCCCTTTTCCTTTTCTCTTCGATTTTTCCCTCGCATGATCTCGTTACCCGTCTTCATCCTCTGCCCCTCTCGCGCACGCCGCTGATACAACCGAAGTTGGCGAGCGACCAACAACTCGTCTAAACTCGACTCGCAGTAATATTAGTCGATGCTATTTCCCATCTGTTTCCATGTATTAATCGCCACCCACATTAATAGCCGTCGGCTATTTCCACGATCATGTGCCCGATCCGAGTGATAAGTCGGATAAAGGCAGATAAAGCTGGCTTATTATCAGGCCGTATATCTGATAATGGCGGTGCATAAGTCACGTCAATAACCGTAGTTCGCGGGGAAAGTCGACGTAGCTAAGTATATTGATATGATTCACCCCGCCGATGTTCGTATGATTTTCGATAACAATTTTTACCGAGAATCACTTCGACATTTTGCCGACGCCTGATCTTGATAATCACGCAGATTGATCGCGGAGCTCGCGTCGATTGCTGATCGACTGGTAACCGGCGTTGACGCTATCTTTAATACAAAACGTGCGCGATAGCGCCTTCTCGCGCTCCCCGACAAGAAGGAATTCTCGCAGACATTATCCCGGAGATAATATAACAATAACACATTTCGTAACGATGATGGAGTTCGAAACCCGGGCGCTGATCAACCTTTGCCTCTCGTCTCGCCCGCTCCTCACCAGGGCAAGGTACGTTGATTTGTGACAACTCCGCTCCGTAACTGCTAAAGTGATGAGCTCTTGAGGAAAGTAGATAGCTGTCACCTACATTTAAATCGGAGATCAAAGGATACGCAGACTTGTAGTTTAAAAATAGAATACTTGAAACTGATTGTGCATGAATATATTGTGAAAGAAATCACTTATGCTTATCGTAAATATAATTAATAAATTGGGTATTAGATACGTGAATAACGTGAGAAATAAGAAGAAGTGCAATTTTTCAGTCGAAGCGGTACTTGACAGTAATTTCTTTTTGGTACTTAATAATATCTTCATATCAATTAAATACATTTCTCAGTTCTATAAACTGTATGTTAATATTTATCGAACTTAAAACGCAGTCTTAAACTGAATTAGAAATAATATCTCAAATTAATTTGATCGTCAGATTTGATAATAAAATATTTCAAGAAACTGTAAAGAACTTATTGCGAAAAATATCACCACCCAGAGTTCTAACTCATGCTCTGTGAACAAAAAGTTGTTAACTTGACTAAAATTTTCAACTCGATTAAATTTCTTTATTTTAAATATTTATATATTTGAGCTAAATATATAAATGCTTAAATTAAAGTTCAAGTATCTCACGTAGTTAAAATACATAAATACTTTAATTAAAGAAATTTAATCAATTTAACAACTTCTTTTTCTGGTGATTTATCGCAATAAGTATTATATATAGTTTGAAAGAATATCTTTTCAGGCGACATGTACAATAACAAGTTATTAAATTAAATTAATTTGCGATTGCGTTTTATGTCCTTTCAGTACGCAGTTTATAAAACTGAAAAATATATATTTAATAATTGATACGAAAATATTATTAAGCATCAAAATCCGCTTCGATCGAAAAATGAAACTTGTTTTTATTATTTAATTAATACTGTGCTACTGTGCAATATAATATTTAGACTTAATGAAACTGACGTATAAATTTTTTATCAACACACGCGTGTAATTTTTTATTAAGTCGCTCTTCGATATCAGAGTTGATATTATTAATCCTTCTCTGGCAATCCGATGGTACATTTTTATCTTTTATACTTTAGCAGAATAAAGCTAAAAATTAATATTACTTTTGACTGGTTTTCAGATCCTGTTTTAATTAATATATTCATTCATCTGAAATAATATTATGTCGCGTAAATTGTTTCGATAAAAAAAAAAATATCAGTTATACTTATTATTTTGTAAATCTAATGCAAACCCCGATAGGACAACCTTTATTAAATTATATGACGAAATCTTGCAAAGATCTCTAAAAATTATGATTTGCAGTTACCTAGGTATATTTACAAAAATAGATAACTGAGTAACTGACATCTTTAATCCTAATTGATATACGAGAAATTTTTCAGGGAGAAAAAAATGATACAAATAACTCTCCGAGAAAGTTACAATTTTGCACTTGTGATACTTTTCATAAGTGCTATCGACATAGTGTCATTTCTTGGAAATTTATGATCGATTAAGATAAAAAATGAGGACAAGTATAAAATAAAAGAGAATCCTCAAAGATTCTGCCCAGATTGCACAATTTGCAGCCCTTTTTCCCCTTTCCCAGCAATTTCTCTCAAATCCTCATTTTCCGTTTTGTTCGCAGGTCTGCGGGGTCCATAGGCGCGCGCTCGGCACCCAGCACACCCCTACAAGCTGCCCCCGATGCACCGCAGGCCGGGGGCCAACAATCGATCAGTGGCTCCCAACTCGCCGTGGCAGGTGCCAGCTATCCTCCGCCTCCGAGGAGCCCCAGTCACGCGGCCTTGAAATGTAACGACAGGTGAGGCCTTGCTCTGTCATAAAGCTTGCTCGGCGGACGTCCTAACACGGATTTATGACCGTGAACTGATGACAGCCGAGTTTCTTGCGCGAAACGAAATACTTGAGTAATTTTTCTTGCGTACTGTATCTCGAGATCGGTAAATGCACACAGAAAAAAAATTAATATCAAATCAACAATTCATTGTTTCATATATAAGCAAGAATATAAAATCCCCTTGGAAGTATTTATAATCTCAAAGAGACATAATTTGCTAAGATAAAGAAATTTTGTTTCTTCATGTAAGCAAATTATGTCTGATCAAGATTATCAAATTCTTCCAAGAAGATTTTATATTCATTTTATAGTCATTTTTTTCTGTGCACGTGTAATATTACAATTTCCTATATAAACGCATGGAAAATATATATAATGATAGATATTTATTTCAGGCGAAAAAATTACAGATACAACATATAAATTATATAACATAATATACAGACTTCAATATTTTTAATTTCTATTTACGAATATCAATTATTTCATTAATTTTTTTCATAAAGAGAGAGAGAGAGAGAGAGAGACAGCTTATAATTATATGTACGCAGTATGCAGGAAATCACTCCTTTTTCGCTGAGTTTGATGTTGAACGATATTTTGCTCGCGATCCGTGAGAACCTGAATTAATTTGCATATATCCGCATATATGATCAATATTATTAATATTATTTTCAACTTTGCTTCCGTAAGTCAGATGATTCGCGCGCGAAATTGCGGGCGTTATCAGTTCTTGGAAATTTTCAGCGGCGGTGATAATGTCACACCTGCACGGGAATTACAGAAGAAGGGACGAAGGGAGGGGGAAATATGATAAAAAATAAGACACGTATGCTTTCGTGATAAGACGATATAATTAACTCGTCTGTGTGCTGGGAAACTACGTTTCTACCGAGATAGCTGCCACATCATAATTATCGAATGCCGCTATTAGCTACATTTATTTATGGTATTCAAATATTATTATGGCCCACACTTGATAATGTTGGCGTAGTCAGGCGATTCTTTTGTCGGCGTGACTTAAAACAGAAGACTCATAAAGTAAATAATTTTAGAAATACATGCAATTAATCAATGTTTTCTTATGACTTTCAAGCATCTTAGACAGGGTGTTTACTACTGGAAAAACCTGGAATTTTCAGGGAATTAATATTTTTTATCCTTGAAAATAGATTTTCATGAGATTTTATTGGTGCTCGGAAAAATCTTTGGAATTTTACTTTTAAATTGGTGAATTTAAATTTTATCTCTCTTTTTCTGACAGTTTCTTTGATCATTTTTTCTTGATAATGCAAAATCGATTAGCAATGAATGTGGCATACATATCCACGTATATTCTTGTGCAACTCGTAAATTTTTATAAAAAAATTATTGACAATGGAAGACAATACATCGTTCTAAATTGATGTTATGCGTTTAATCATCTTTCGAATTCAGTACTTCCCGTATATTTATTTTTTTTGGTACTTTTTCAAAATTTCGTTTTCAATATTCAACTTAAGTGACTTCTCTTTATGTTTATTTAATTAAAGAATATTAAAAAGTATAATAAAATAAACTTATTTCAAAAGTGCATTAAAAAATTCTTTAATCTTACCTGGAATTTTAAATTTTTCTGGCAAATCCGCGAATTTTCAGGGAGATTCTTTTATATTTGAGTAAACACCCTGTTAGACTTCTTTTTTCACACGGAAAGAACTATTTTAATGCATCTAAAAATTAACTAGATACGGATCAGAAAATAATTCTATGTTAGGTCATCAAAATAATTATGTAGGACGTCCAAGCATAATAATGTTGCTGCAGTTTTGACATTCTAGCAACCAAGTTAAATATCCGATACAATTTTAAATAGTTCAACATAATTATTTTCTATATTTTAGTAAAATTGTTCTTTTCGTGTAAATTTGAATGCACTCGTGCGAGAATTATTAGATTGAAACAAAAGCTCGTAGCGTTTTTTATATATGATATTCAAAGATACTTGTTTAAATATTTTTACATAGATTTATTCAACTATATTTGCCGTTACGAACTTTTGTTCCAATATTTTATTATAAAGTATATAGATAATTTATTTAAGAACAATATACTACGATTGCAAGTTCTTTTTATTTCACTTAGAAATAGCATCAATTACGTATTGGCTAGAAATCAGCTGCACTGCTATAAAAAGTATATTCAATTTAATGTAATGTAATAGAAGCAAATTTTAAGAAGGTACATTAAAATCATTTAATATTGTCAAAAGTGCACTAAATTTCATGCACATAAAATTTCATACACAATATACTTTTCAGTTACATTAAATTTAATGTACTTGTGTAACTTAAAAGTACATTCAATGTCATGACATTTTAACAGTGTGCATATTTAGAAAATAATACAAGTTTAATCGTGTATTGAATCGTATGTTACGTGTGTTTAATTACATAACGCACTTTGGTCTTCTATGAAATATTTATGAATCATGAATCAGTGTAGGACATCGATTTTTGGTGGATGAGATTTCCAAAACTGGACTCGGGTCATTCAGATATTAAAAACGAGCAATTTGCAAACTGATGCCGATTTAGGTCGATATTCTCATCGCCATGCTTAACGCTGAATGCCGCGAAGTTAGACAGCACTTGGTAGCATTAAATCAGAATAGAATAGAATTGTGTTTTGAAACAGTTCAATCGTACGGGAATGTTTTGCGGTCATTCTTACAATAGCCGTGCCATGCATGCTCCATGTATGCTACGTCCATAAACGTTATTACGGTACAAAGCGTGACGTCGCATGTATTATCGCGGGTGAAATTGCCTTTTGCGATTAAATCGTCTCGATACAAAGTGTATCTGTAAGTTGTTCGATCTCGACAATTTTGCAGCTCTTCGTGACGAACAAAATTAAAAGAATCTTCTTTGGCGAAAAGTGATGAGGTCTGTCTCGTAAAATTCTTCATAAAATGGAAAATTCTTTTTCGTAAAAGTTTTCTTCTTTTTCTCTCTCATTCGCAAAATTTTTTTATACAAACACATGAATCTTTTTTATTTATCTTTCTAAAAATGATTTATAATGTTTCTTTGAGTGTTTACGAAGTCCGTTTTGAAATGAAAGAGATCTGCGTATCCATTTTTTCTAAAGATATCTGTCTTCGGCAAAAAAAAACAGATATTGCGCGATAAATGTGTTTACAATTCTTTTTTCTATCTGAGCTATATTCTCATTAATATTCATCTATTATATCAGAGAGAAAACTTGTATGTTTCACCTATATTTATGTTGGAGAAATAATAGTTCCTAAAAAAAAAAATGAAAATTACCAGAGGTTAATTCTGACAGCTGCCGGAGAGAGATTAGAATCATTCTGTATACAATGGCATATGGACTATATCGCGAAAAGATAATCCCAAGCAAAAAGCGTGCGACGACAAGAAGGAGACGTGCAACGCGTCACGGATCTTATCGAAGACGCAAATATCGAAATGCCGGAAGAAGAAATGCGTTCCTGCTTGCTTCCTGCCGCACCTCGTGCGTGAATGTCGCCGCGGAATTATGTCGAATCGCAAGGGCTCGTGATTCCACGTGTCCTGTCGATATTATAAGTGGCTTCGACGAAATCTTATCGCGCTCGAGTTTCTATCTGCCAATTTTATCTCGTTATTCGTTATCATCGAATCCGCTTATTTCATCCGTCAGTTATCGTCATGTGATTTTTTTTTACTTCGTTTCGGTTCCGGCGGGCCTCTTAATCGAGCGAGATGGCACAACGGCCGCTCCAGACAGTCTCCCACGTGTTATCATCGCCGCCGGCAGCGGATTGTTAAGCCACGAGATCGTACACCAGTTACGCGTTAGGCCGCGCATCGGACGGGTCGTCTTCACGTGCGAAAATCGCGCGATAAGCTCTACGATGAGATGGATCAGTTCGGTCGGTGATTCGTCTTGAGTCATTCGAATATTTTCAAATTTTTGCAATGTGGGATTCTAATGAAAAAAAATAAAAAATAAAAATCTTATTTTGCTACTACTGATTTTATTTTAAGAAAGAAAAGAATATTTAGTTATTTATATATTTCTGTATATTCTTAAATATTTTTTCTAAACTCGAGTACTTGAGTTCAGGAATAATATGCGGATTTAAGCATTACAAAGGTACAAATTTTTGGTTATTGACTTTATTTTAACAATCAATTTTATTCAAATGTGTTTATTGAATAAATAATTGGCGGAAGATAAATAGAATTTTTGAAATTTCAAGTCTATTTTTATTTATAAGCGAGAAATTTGTAGATTGTGATGCATTAGCTTGATAAATGCAAAACGTTTAATATTTTCTTGAATTTTTTTTCAACACTTGAAAGAAATAATAATTTGCATAGAAAATAATTTTCATTCGTTCAGTGAAAAATTATTTTTGTGGGGCCAATTTATATAAAATGTCGCATAAGTTATTTTATTTATTCCGTGGGAATTTTCAGGTGAGGGCTTTCATATTTTTTTACGATACGTGAGTTTCATCACCGTTCAGCATAAAATTGTGATAGTGATACGAACTGTAGACCATATTAATAAAAGTGCACGTATGAGGTTGTTTCAATTTTTAAAACGCGAAAAACGAGGAGTTACAGAAAATTCGACAATGGTGACGCGAGTGGAGATGGTGGGCAACGATTTGTGGAGTATCGCCATTAGGAAAAAACCCAAGAAAGAAGAAATCTCCAAACGGCGTAACTTCAACAAGTTAGCAGTGTTTATTTTTTTTCGTTTGCTTATTGTTTGTAACAACGTATGACTTCGATAAAACCCTGGGAATGATGTAGATTAGAAGTAATAAAATTCCGTTTCATAAGCTTGGATGGATGAGGATAAGATATAAACGATAAGAATTACTCAAGCGATCTTGCGATTTTCTCGAGCGGAAATTGGAAATTTTCTTTCTTCTTAATTTATAGTTCAGAATGCCATATTTAGCATTTCCCGACGGCTCTTAAGTGTCAAATTAAATTGAAGATAAAGTTAATTGCAGATTAATCTAAAAGAGCGAGGTGTCTTAAATCTTCAAAGTTCGTCGCAATTAATTATTGCATTTAATTATCGTCTAGGAAAGAATTTTTAATCATAAATATTCTGCGTGTTATACGAACATAGTGATGGTACATAAAAACAAATATTACATAATACGTTAAAATGATGCAAACAGCATCGTCGGTCCAGTAATATTCCTTCTGATAATGTATTAAAAGATAACATATACTAGCTAATCTTGTCCTGTTTTGTCTCCTAGGAGATCAGCGATTTTTTGTCAAATGCTCGATATCTTTTTCCGGAGAGACACATCCGGATGTTGTAGAGAAAATTCCTACACTGTTAAAAATGTCATAAAATTTCATAAACTTTTAATATTAAATGATATTTAAATCACTCGTAACTAAAATGATTTTTAATGTACATGTTAATGAAATTAAGTGAATTAAAATATATAAGTGTACTGAAATTTAATATACTTTTAATATAAACGTAAATGAAATAAAAACGTTAGTGAAATTCAAGACATTTGTAAATGAATATTCATATACTGCATTACTTTTCATTTACGGGCTTGAACCAAGCTTTCTTTACATGTTAATTAAAAGTCATTAAGAAATTTCTAACAGTTATCGCGATACACATATTAAATTGGGATACGTAAGCAAGACTTCTCTTCTCACCTGATAATATATCTTTAAAGAAGTAAGTATTTTTAATGCAACAACGTAAAACGATATATGAGCGTTGGTAGAAAGAAATATGTTTTAACGGATCATTTATCGCTGAAATTTCACGCATGAATAAGTTGATCTAATTTGGTTGAGGATGTATGTCAGAGAAATGTATTTACATTACGATTCTATGATACGATAATTACTATTTTAATAATTATATATACTATTACAAGAATTATATTTATAACTGTAATTACAAACGATTAAAAAATTTTTAATTTAAATTTTACGATTCACATTCTGTTTCAATAATTATATTGTTTTTTTACAACTACCAAATATGTTCTTAATGTAATTTTTATTTCAACGATTGTTATTTCATATAATACCTAATCTTTTCAAATGTCTTCAATTTTGATTACTGTTCTGAGAGGAAAGTGTTTGGTGACTATAATTGCTTAGTAAAACAATTATGACTGAGAACACTTATTTTTATAGTTTTATCAATTAAAAATGTTATTATAAATTATGATAATTTCAAATATTAATATAAAATAAATGCTTTTATATAGAAAATGTAATTAGAGTAAATTATAATAACATAACTATTTTTAATGATTATTAATTGCAGTTATTTTTTTCTCTCATCGTGGATGACAAATTTTTCTTGAAGATGTGTGAATACATTCCCGCGTAATATCTATGAATAAAAGCCCTCTTACATTTCTATTTTTTTCTTTTTCAGTCACCTTTCGAAGCCACTGAGTAGGAGTACACCATCGATGGCAGCTGGCGGCGCGCAAACTCCAGCAAAGGTTAGCAGATCCTCTTCGAGGTCGTCGCCGACGTCTACCAGCAGCGCGAGGCAGAAGAAGTTCCACAGGCACTTCAGTCAGGTAGAGTTACATTTAAATAGTACATTCATTTTCTCAGAGTCCACGACAATAAAATCGCTTACGAGGAAGAGCTAAGAGGGAAAAGAGTCCGTAGATGCTGTTGTATTGCCAATGCAGTAACTTGTTCAATCCGAATCCATTATCGCATTGCGATACTTACTTCATCCTTATCAGGCAGACGGTGTTTTAACTTCTCCGGACGTAGGATATAAACGCGTACGTCAATGCACGCCTCGTCTACGCGCAGTGTAAAAATACCTCCCCTCACTTCTGTCGGTGAACTTCAGAGAGGCAAAAGATCCAGGTGTTTAATGGAATGCATTAATTATTAAAATACATCAGGATTTATGGAGCTTCACGTTTATCCTGATCGAGACGGATACTCGATTTACATAGGGTAGAGTTACGTTGCATACAAGTGAGAATTATTAATGAGTGCAGGCGTGACGCAATAGAGAAACCCTCTTGATGTTTGACGGATATTTGATAAACATGGTATCGCGTATCAACTTGAAACAGAGTCCATCTTCTGAGCGAAAATGTCACACGCTCGACTGTCGGCTGTTTTAAGCAATGAATATACAGTAACTTGAACCGGGCTGTCCCGAGCGTGGCAGTAAAGAGGCGTGTTCCTAGAAAGAGATCTAAATGCTGGAACACTGTGAATGTATCTAGCTTTCTTTTAGTACATTAACCTTTAACGGTCACACTGCAGTGAAGTATCATAGCGTCACATGGGGTCAAAATGACTTTGAACGTTTGTCTCACCTACTGTCCAAATTCTCTGGAGTGGAATTTCACTCTTTTAGAGTGAGTTTTCACTTTTCAAAGTGAAATTCCATTCCACAGAATTTAGAGAGCAAACTATTGATTGCTTTAAGTAAAAACAATTACTGAACACTCTTCAAATAGTGTAAAATGTGAATCAATTTCATGTTATGTTAAATTTTAATTCGAACATAGTAAAAAAAATTAGTGAAATAACGTAGAGAAAATTTAGTCGAAATTTTCATTGGGACCCTCACACAGACCCTCAGTGATCGTTAAGGGTTAATTTTAATCACTATTTCACTTTGCATCTTTTGTCCGAGACAGATATGTGATTTCTCGCATTCGCAAGCTTGTTTTATCAATTAGTACTATGTAAAGATTGGTGAGATCGTGCGAGTGAGCTTTCTTGAAGACTTTATTCTTGAAGAAAGATCACGGTGCGTCTCGTCGCTTCAGTAGAAGGGCAGTACCAACCTAATCATAGTCTTCGAAATTTCGCAATCAGGTGGCTGAGGACGAGCGCGTGCTGAATTACTACAGCTGCGCGCTGGTGGGCGACATCCTGCTGCAGGGTCACCTGTACATCACGCCCAACTACTTCGCTTTCTACAGCAACGTATTCGGCTACGTGACGAAGCTGCTGATACCGACGGTGTCGGTGCTGAAGATCAGCAAGGAGAAGACGGCGCGCATCATACCGAACGCGGTGGCGGTCGCCACTGAAGAGGAGCGCCACGTCTTCTGCTCGCTACTCTCGCGCGACTCGACTTACAAGCTGATGAAGCAGGTCTGGGACGCGGCGATGGAGCCGCAAACGACGGTGGATGCGTTGCCGGCGCTCGACAATGATGACACCAAGCTCCTCGTGCCGGACACGTTGCTGGTCGACGATTCCGAAGTGAACGTCGAGGAGGACGAATCGAGCATGTCCGAGAGCGGTATCGACCTCATTGCGGCCACCAGATCGCCGACCGTCTGCACCGAAACCGACGGCCCTCCCGTGGCTCTCAACAGGCCGAATTTGCCACCCGCCAGGTGAGTCTCCCGCACGTAGAAAAATATTCTCGTGCCAAAAAAAGCAATTGTTCAATTTTTAGTTTTCTTTTTTTAAAGCGGTGTTCTAGTTTGAAGGACCACTTTAAAGGCTATTTTTACGAATCTTTTTCTCTGAACCGTAAACATCTAGGGTATTGGCATTTTAGTTACGTGTTTATTACTTCTTTAATTTTATAAAAATTTATTTTTTATAATTCTATTTTTTATAGTTCTTATTAATATAAAATAAAAATATTATTTATAAATACAGTGTAACTAAAAAAATCTTATATATATTGTCTCAGGGGTTGCAGCCTTCGTGCTGATCTTAAATCAATGGTCCAAGTTTAATCTTCACAAAAGTGGTTATCGTTAAAATTAAAATAAATCATTTATTGCAATGTTGAACAAAATGGCGATCAACTAAAATTAAAGAACCAAATTTTGCAAAACTTAAACTTTTGCAAGCTATAAAAAAGCTTCAAGACTTTAAACAAATTCTAGTTTTCCAAATAAACTTCCAACTTGAGGGTTAGCACTCAATTTGAGTATCATTCCGGACCGCCAAAAATACACCCTAGTTGAGTGTATTTGTTTATAAAGACAGCCTATAAATATAAAGAGAAAAAAGATGTTTGATTTAATTAATATCCGCACAGTTATTTTAGACGAATCAATTAAAAGTTTATTAAAAATGAAATTAAATCATGTAATAATGAAAAATAATGAAACATAAAGTAAAATTTTATTTGCTTTCATAAAATCGCAACAACGGAAATGTCTAGATAATTTTATCGAGTTTATTCTCTTAGTTTACAGTTGTGCGATACGATGAAGTTGCTTTCGCAATTGCTTTCGCTAATTCCGCTTATTTTCACATCTCTTTTTTTAGGCTGGAGACAGCAGTATTAACAAAAGCGCTTACACCGAGCAAATCCGACAGCCTGGGATCTCTTTTTACCAACGGTTTGAAGCCTGGCATGGTGATAGCGATACTGGTAGCTCTCTTGGCAGTTCTTTACGTATCGGCGGCTCTAATGATGATGCGCATTGACAGGCTGCACACCGCTTATTTAAACCACCCCCTCGTCTCGCCGGAACGCTTCACGCAGGATCGGCTGTTGCACTATCTTAACACAAATTTGGATCAAATAGTAAAGGTAAATTGCCCCGCTTGTGATCGTAATTTGACACACGTCGTACTATGCGTATTGATAATGAAGTGCAAATTCGATATTGTTCCATTGATGAAGTTTGTTTGATTTTAATCAATAATGTTTTTTAATTCAATATCTATAATCTTAATAGCTTTACTAAATAAAATAAGATTTATTAAATTGCATTGAATAAAAAAGACTTTTATATCTTTCAAAAAATAATGACGCAAATGAAACAAATTCGACGTATAATGACGTTCCGTCTTAATAAATAGTGTTTTTATAACTTATTCATAATTTAAATGAATTAATTAAACGAATTAATTAAATTGAAATAAGATTTTATTATTTTAAAAAATAACTTAGGTTAGAAACAGTTTATATATTTCTTCTTACGTTTCTTATCACTTTTTTCTAAAATTATATTAAGATAGATAAATTTATGAGTTTTAAGATTACGTAGCAGGTGTCAGGCGATTTTATCGCAATACTTGAAAATTATAGATAATCGAAGAGGACTAGGTGTGGTCGACAACGACGTCTAATCGAACAATCTATAAGAGTGAACATGATTATGCCATGTTCACTTAACATGAGGTAACATGTTTGTAGGTGCGGCAGAGTCTGCAAACGTTATCGCAGCAGTTCGTAACGATGAGCCAGGGTGGTAGCCAGACCGGGCCGGCTGGCAGCGTGGTGGAACCGGAAGACGCGCCGAGTTAGCCCTCGACAATGGGACTCGATTCAATTCAGCCAAAAAACAACACGAAGCTCCGTCGCGCCGCCGGCGCACGTAGCATCGTCTCGTGAACGATGACGTTATCTTCGTCGTCGTCGTCGTCGTCGTCGTTGTCGTCGTCATCATTGTCTTCGTCGTCGCCGCGCGTTACTCGTCGGCGACTAGGAGGGTCGATCCCAATGCGTAGTCATCCGCGCGATCGACTCTTCGAATAGGAGTTATTGTCGTTTTAGTACCTAGACTTTCGCGGGAGTTTAGAGAGGCAGCCGTCTCATAAAACCCTCGGGTATCCCGAGCGCAAGTATCTTTCTCGAGCGAACTTCGAGCGCCCGCATGTACTGAAACCGAGGCGCTTGCAGATTACAGGCTCCGTTTTGACAGAAACATATGTGTAAAAATACCTCAGACATACATGTACACACATACACAAACACACAGAAAGCGAAGGTACGAATTGCAAGTGCGCGGCGGGCAAAGGGGTTTCCGCTCTTTCCTTTTTTTTTTTTTCCTTTTCTTTTTGAACTAGTCACGCGTGTACCTAAGTCCCGGGGTACCGACAAAAGAAACAGAATGAACAAAAATATGGTATATGTATATATACATATAGTATATATATATACAGTTATATACATATAAAGTATCTATACATACAGATATAGATTAACAACGCATATTTCGCGATTACTTGTTCGTTAATTATGTATTTCGAGCTAGTCGGGCACTACTCTATCACCGCTGCTATATATAAAATATATTAAAAAGATCAACACTATATTATATAGCATCACAATTGGGTAATCTTATCTCGATGTAGCGCGCAGTACACATGCGCCGAGCGATGATACTTCACCGTGACGATGAAGTATCTATCCGAGATATAATAGAGGAGTTCGCTTTCCTTATCCGCCATTAGCTCTTTCAGTACCTGCCTTAAACCTGCATTTAATATAAAAATTTAATAAAAGTATTCCACGATTTATCCCTTGCCCCCCGGCCATATTCTCACAAATCTCGATGAGACTATAGGGCTTAATTTTCTCCGCTATCACTGAACAAAATTTCGCTATTGGTGGAGACAATTCGTGACGTTATATGTTAAGCAGCGAAACTACGGATATGTAATTAAATATTATTGAAGAAAAGGGTAATACGACCTCTCTAAAGTTTGACGGTCGGATTCTTAACAAATATACATGTGGATTCTCCTCTGTTATTGCAGAATAGATTCTTCAATTAGCAAGGTTTTCGTCTTCTTAAAAACTTTTCTAATTGAAGAAAAATGTGACCTTCGTAGTTATTTGTTGATAATTTTAATGTGACATCATTTAAGTGATTCTCGATGTCTTTACAGACCGTAGCGTATAAACTAAACTATAATGCATTACTAATAGAAAAGGGTTTTTGACAAATTTAAACGAGAGTTAAGCAGGACGAAGAACTCTTGCCTAAATAAATAGCGTTTGCATATTTGTATCCCGCGACGAGCGTAAGGGAATATTTACTTAATGACAGTTAATGTTAAGCGAACATACACCGATGAACGCCGGCTGTAAAATTGCATTGAATTAACAAGAGGAAGGTGCTAACGTCCCTATATTTAGTTCGGTACTGAAAGGGTTAAATTGCGTAGCTCGGATGGAACCGGAGATACGAGAGAAAGAGATAGGAAGTGAGAGAAAGAGAATTTGCATTCTCCAGCGCGTGACTGTTCCTACTACACGCTCTCGATTGTTTCTGGAAGTAACGATGACATATAGCTTCTGGATTCGATCACGCGAGTCGTCTGTCTCGAAAGTGAGTCTATTTTAAAGTTTTAAGAATCCTGAATCATCTAACGATATTAATTTGCTGCGTTTTACTTAATTCATTTATGTATTATTAACTAATAGTTATTAATTTAATTGGTATTGATAAAATACTTGACTGAATTAATTTTAACTTTATTTATTTATTTTATTGTTAATACTCGCATATAACGTCTAAGATCTGAAAAACATATAATGAAAACTATGATTAAATATCTTTTACAATTTTGTAATTATTTATTCGAAATCTTAAGAAGTTCTTTTTGGGAAAAAATTATATTTTAAAAATTATTTCAAGTTGAGGCAAATTTTTATTTTATAAAATATATTAATAAGAAAATTACATTTATTAAAGTTCCTCAGCATATATCAATTTGATTAAATTCTGGGTAGAGGTGCAGGTATAAATAAATTAAATTGTTTGCATTTCGAAGCTCGCCTCTCGCCACACTTTCGAGATGAACGGCTCGCGCGCCGAAAGTGCTCGCGAAATATTTTATTTACTCGAACAATTTCCGAAATCGTTGCACTTTCCGATGGGAACGAGGAATGTTCAAAGAAAAAAAAGAAGCGTTATTATATTTGCGGTTATAATATGGGAGATGAGAGGGTGGAGGTTGACTGTGATAATAGGATTGTGAATGCGCGCTCGCGGAGATACGATCGTGCTTGTCTCTTCATTGCATAAATCTTCGTTTTCGCGAACCAGGGGTGGACTGTTATCTTTAAGCAGAAAAAGGTAATATATAGGAAATGCAATTTGTAATATACGCGACGCAGTAAGAAGTCATTTTTTGTGTTTTCTTTTTAAAGAAGAGAGGAAGCAATTGATAAGCGCGATCGTTCTCCCTTCGAGTTCATATTGGAATCTAAGAGAAGTGCTGTTATATTAATTAGCTATATTTATAAGAATGTAAAGAGAGAGAGAAAAAGAGGAAAATCCTTAAATGTTGTTTTCTACGTTGGCACATTATTTAATAATTAATTATACTGATGGGATATACAGACGGTATTGCGGTATTACTTTAAGTTTTGATTTTTTATTGGACCATTACTGTTACATTTCTATTATCGATTGACTACGTTAAATACGTTATTATACTCGCGCAAGAAACGAGGTGAGATAACACACGACAACTCAAGCGAACACGATCGAGTTGAAAATTTGTTTATTCCCTTCTGATTTCCTCTCGAAAAAATCGTGAAAACGTGGGACGGGGCGAGAAGTATTCCTTTCGCGTGTCCTACAACAAGAAATGGCCCCGATTTAGCGCGCGACGAATAATTCCGAGTCGACGCGAAAAACGTACGCGAAATAGTTTGGGCGTAAATAAAAACGTATCGACCGGCCACGTGTCGTTACTTAACGACTCATTAAGAGGCGGAAGCGTTTCCGACACAGAGAACTCGAGCACACGCACGAAAAGCAGACTTGTAAATTGCTTTGCCGGAAAAACCTTCAGACCGGGATTTTGCAAGCCCCTATCTGTTGTACATTGTGACGAACCCTTGGATTTTACAAACATGATCTTTCGATCCACATCGCATACGCGGAGAGATCAATTTTAAGACTCGTTTTGCCATCCGAGATAAGGATAATAAAATAGAACTGATTAGCCATTTCCAATGTCTCGGTAAGAATTGAACTGTCTGTGCAAGAAGAGAGAGGATTAAGACGAATCAGCAGCAATATCTGCAATCTACAAAATTGAAATTTCATTTTTTCAATATTAGAAACTTAATTTCAGAAATTATATCTCTGTTGGCTGTTTATAATTCATCTAATTATTGCGAATGTTTCGCTGAAATGAGATTGCTTCCTTTTAAACATAGATAATTCAATGACATTATAAAAATATATTTTAAATATTTTTTTTAAATTTAACATCAGTAAATAGAAGTAGAAAAAATAAATATAGAATTAAAGATTGTTAACCATGCTTTTAAAAGTTTAATAGACAAATAACGCAATGTTTGAACGTTTGACATCTAGTAAAATAAAAGAAAAATATGATTCTTATTATTCTTATCATGCTTTTCAATTTCTTTTTTCTTTTTACATGACGATAAATTGAATCTGAGCAATCTCATGTTGGAAATCAACGGTGATCGATTATGAGAGAAATTAAGAAAGATAGTTTACGAGACATTTTGCGAGGATCGTAGCCAATAAACGCGACAGCCAAGTCCTGTGCCAAATTTGGTAAAAATTGAGCGAAATATTCTTAACGAATATACGCTTGTTCCTGTCGAATGTCGTGCGCTCATACAGCTTTTCCGTCACATTAGGGAGTCGATGTTAAAAAAAACTTGTTACCTAGAGGAAAGTTATGCCGAATTATATTGAAAATCGTTTCACACAACGAAGCGAACATTACGAAGTTATTGGTCATCGATTAGTGATCATTCACAGAAAATTGAACTTTCAACGAAACAATTATCTATTATATAATTATATATTAATAATTAATATAATAATTATATCAATTATTACATTATATCAATATAATATATAACAATATAAATATTATATCATAATATATATATTATATCAATATATTATATAATTATATTAATTATTTATATTAATAATTATTTGTAATTATACTTATAATTAATAATAATAATTGTTTCTCGATTTTTAATTGAAAAGATTATTTAATATATTAGTATTAGCAGACATAGATTTCCTAAATAAAATAAAAAAATCAATAAAAGTTCCTTCTTATAGGAAATTTATTC
>QKQZ01029243.1:0-19458 GCA_003595255.1 Solenopsis fugax | reverse complement strand
TATTCTGTTAAATAGTGAATCGGATTTTAATTTGAAGAGATGGACATATAATTTTTCACATTTCCTTCAACTTATTTCTGAGATCCTTTATATTATATGTATAAAATAAATATTATACATATATATATAATTAAAAATATTTAATATATATTAAATATACATATTAAATATTTTTTTTCGGAACTTCGTCAGTTTTTGTGAGTGATCGCAGATCAATGATCATCGTATGAATCGGCGGCAAGAAGGGCATTTTTCCCGCGTAAATGACGCAACCCCTGGAGACCGCGGTGAAGCGTGAGAGAGATGATTGAGAGAGAAAAAATGCGAAGCACACAAGATGAATCCCCGATCCGGAAATTATCCGAAGCGGATGTTGCGTTAGTTAATTGTATTACGTAGTCGATAGTACCTATTCCTCATTCTTGTTTACATATGACTGCTACTTGCCTTACCGTAATGTTTTTAGACATTTTAGATGGGTGCTCAATACACATGGTCCGTTTATTTAAGAATATATACGAGTGTGTATGTGCTGCAAGATTGATGTCGAACGTGTATGTACACACTTCGCGTATCGCCGAGCGTGATTAAAGGTCTCGGCATACACTCGATTGGACAGTTGAGATAAAAGTTTTCAAATTCTAAGCAGCTACACTATAAAGGCAGCTAAAGCAAAGATTCGTACGTGTAATATAATATAGTTTGCATCCTTAAAATTTTAAATTTGTAATTTCCTATAAATTTATCAAGTTTTCTCATGTATAGTTACTTTTTTATCATTTTTATAAAGTTGATTAAAATAAATATTAGATTTGTTTTAGTAAAATTAAAATGGGTATTAAAAACAATTTTTTACTTTTGCGTAAAAGTTTCCAATATATTTCTCTTTTACGTTGACATACATTTTATTCTGAAACAGAAAGATATAAAAATAAAATAAAAAGTTTTTAAACATTTTTAAATCTCTTTGCAAAATTTGATTGCAAAAGATACCGGGCGAGAGGCCTTTGAACGCGATACGCGAAGTGCATGATAATTGGAGGGAATATTTGTTAACGATGAAATTGCGCGATCGCAGAGGGGTAAAGAGATTCGTGCCCGCAATTATCGGATCTCGCAATTATTGCGCGCACGCGAGGAATCGCGTGGCGGGAGGAAATCCAAAAACAACTACAGACCAATAATTTACTACGTAATTTGTGTAGCTCGATACACAGGACACAAATAAATTTGTGAAAACAATTCAGCCGTCGTATTAGCAGCTCACCTCACCCCCGCCGGTTCCACCCCGTTTCCTTCTACACCGGTATTTCCCATCGCCAGTGGTTAATCTGCAAACTGACCGCAACGTCCACCACCCACTGAGAGTCTACGGTTTATCAAGTTAATTACATCGTAAGTCGATAAGATACATTCGTCTAATTAGGGACTTTATTTCGAACTATAAATAACATTGAATTAGCTTTCTCGCGGATTGAAGAAACCGCATTTGTTGGTATTTTAAATGACGATTTCCATTATATATATATGTATATATGTCTTAGAATGTAAAGTAATATCTATATTTTTTCAATTTTAAATAATAACATAGGTTAAAAGATACGGATAGTCGAAGAATTAAATTATTAAAATAATCTATTTAAATATTTTTTATAATAAATTTTAACTTAAAAATCTAAAAATTTTTTATATGTTTAAAGAGATGCTTGAAGAGATGTTTGTATTATACAATTTAAAAATTATTTTAAGAAATTATAGAAAATTTTTAAATATTCTAAAATCTCTTATATTTGTAAATAACAATTAAAATATATCTTTTTTTTGTCTCTAATTTATTTAACGCAATTAAAGAAGCTTCTACATTACACGTCGTATAAACTGTCGTTTATACGACATGTAAAGTATAAACCACTCTACCTGTCGTATGAACGACAGTTTATACGACATGTAATTGCACATAAGCTTCTTTAATTGCGTACAAACGACATTTAATTGCATATAGTATTGTCGTACAAACGACAGAGTTAATTCTATTCTTGTCTTGTAACAGAGAGAAATATGTTTTTTGTAATTTGTGGGTAGAAGTTGTTGAAGCTTGTTTTCTCTCTCTCTCTCTCTCTGAAAGTTATATTTGACAAATTGTTTTTATTTTAAGCGACAGATAAATATTTGAATTATTAAATTAATCGATTTATCGTTTCCTTTCACAAGTAACGCATAATGCGTGCGATTCGATTTCATATCATGTTTGCTCAGAGATCTAAATGCTACACGCGATTATTCCTGTAGTGGGGAGTTTGCGGTTACATGGTAGGAAGCTGTATCTCATATAAGACGTAGAACGCGTTTAAGAACGTCAGTGCGTTTGCGGTGTAACTTGCAAATCGATTGTCGCTTGTTGTTGTTTTCTTTCGTTGTTTCATTCGCCGTTGATTTTTAACAAAGCCACACAAGGTAATTTTAAATGTCATTTCTTTTATATTCTTTCATAAAGTTAGTTGACAAAGTAAAATACAAGAAAAACAATAGTATGTTTTTTTATGATTAAATTATCAAATTATTTTCTATGTCGAATTTAATTTGTATAAATGATGTTCAATGGAATTATTTAATGTTGATTTAAATTTTTTAAGTCAATTCTTAAGACTTGCACTCTTTGTTGGTCTGTACTATATTTTATTAATTAACGTAAAAAGAGGTCGTTATATTTATATAATTATACATTTTACTAATATGTACATTGTTAATTGTCGTTCGTAATGTCAAATTTATCGGATTTTTAAATCATTCAACTAAGTTAATTAAATATAGTTTCTTAAACTGTATGTTATATGCTAAATTAATAAATTCAACACACACATGAAGTTAAAAATAACAAAATTTTGTTCAACTCAAATTTCATCTTCTAATATTTCATAGTGTATATTTCTATTATATATATATATATATAAGGTAAACTATATCATTTCTCATATTTTCTTATAGAAAAGTACTATTGAACTCGCGAAAAAAACTATCGAAATTAATAGTGCATAATATTGGATCCGAATAGTTTTCAATCATTTTCAATAGTTTTTCTTATACCGAGTCCAATAGTATTTTTCTATAAGAATTGTATGTTTTGAATTAATACTTTTGTGCTAAATTTAATATAATTTATTTATAATATTTAAATTTCTTTCTTTATTTCCTATTGAAAGGTCAATCAGATATTATGTTTCCTTGATTTCTATTCCTTGATTATCACTTTTGCAGTTTATAATGAACATTTTCAAGTCTTGCTGCTCATCTACCGGGCTCACCCAGTTTAATTTTATTAATATTAGTGACATTACTGTAAATTATCTGAGACTCACTCGTAAAAATAAGACTTCTTATTCGATTACGATATCGTAAAGATACAACCTTACAAAACAAGACGAAGAAATGTGTGACTTGCGTAACACGGCTTATTTAAATGATTGTCTCGAAATACCGGTTTCATTTCTATAACCGATATAATAATACACGAGTGGTTTTCATCGGAATACGTGAGTCGTGGCATCATATCGCGACACAGGTAGAATCTCGCATATCACCTGTGTGGAGATCTGATCGGGTGAATCAGCGATCGAGATCGCTCGTCGATCGTCCCTTTACGGGGCACGATTACGCGGATTACGCACTCGGAATTTTTCACGAACTTTTACGCAATGCCCCCGGGTGAATCAATAACGGATACTGATCACTCATGTGATCCGGCAATGAGAGCACGTATCGACCACAGTCTCGCTGTAGCAATACTTGGTAATAAAATTGCAGGATTGCGATCGATGCGCCGAATCATACTTCACTTCCGTTTGAAACCAATACCTTTGACATGACTCTGATCTGTTAATTTTTAATAGGATTTATCTCTCAGACTTTTATCTTCTTCAGCGGATACATACAATTTAGTATCTTTTATATATGGATGTGGTACATTATCAAATTTTAACTGATAATATCCACATCCACATCCTACGACTTATTTAAAATAAATAATATAAAATAGATTCCAGAAACTTATTTAAAACATAAAATAAAAAATTGTATTTTAAATAAAAATTTCAAACACAATAGTTTTTTTATGATTTTGTTTATTTGAAGTACATTAAGTATTTTCATATATATAGCTATAACTGTATTATACATATATGAAGCTCTTCAATAGAAGCTTTCATTGGCTTTAATTAAAATCAGCCTCTCAAAATTGGCGTCCTTCATGCTTCTTCGGTTCGGTCTCAGCCGCCATAGAAAAATTAATATCATCGTAATTTAAAATAGAGATGAGAAACAACTGCTAATATACAATCGAAATTAACTAGCAGTAAACTTATAATATTTAAAATAATTATTTAGAATTCAATAATTTTTTTCTTTTTTGTAGTAAAAAGTTGTTTATCGATTTCAATATTTTAAACACATCATCCATGCACAAACGAGCTTACATATGATAAATATTATTAAATCTTCGTCGACATCTTCGTCATCTTGCTCATCTTCGATCTCCTCGCTGTCAGTTTTGTTGTCAGAAAGCTCACCATAAAATAAATCTTGCGATCGTTTGTGTAAAAAAGACATCATTTCTTCTGCAAAGCGTTCTTGAATAGGAGTTTTTGTTCTGAATTTTTATATCTATTATAAAAATAATTTTTACATAAATTTCATATTGAAATAAAGACTAAAAATAGCAAAAAAGCATGATCCACTTACCTTGACAAATAGCAAGTTCGCTAGTCTACTGGTGGCACATGTATGCTTGAGTTTCACCTGTCGCTATACAAAACACGACTAATAAAATACTACGTCACTTGACCGACAAGTTTGCATAAACAACTTTTTTTAAGGAGGGGATTCTTTCTGTTCAACTACCGAATAATTTAAAATTGAAAAATCGTCTTCAATTGGACTATAAAGGGTTAAATTAGAATGTCATAATTTTTTAAAATTAGATTACTCAGAACAATTACAATATGAATAATCAAATAAATTTAATATATTTTATTTGCAAATTAAGTTTATATGAAATAATTTTTTACGTGGAAATGTATTTTTTCTTTTATAATTTTTTTTCTTTTACATAGATAATTTTTTTACAAAAAATTAATAAGTTAAGTTTATGTGTTTTAAAAGTAACTAGTTAAAGTTAAAAATTAAGTCATTTAAAATTAACTAAGTTAAGTTAAAAATTATATTAACTTTATAATATTATTAACTTTTAATTTTTTAGTAACCAACCCTAAATTTTAAAATAATTATAGCATTACTGATGATTTAAAAAATTTAGGGATTAGAGTTTCAGAGGAAAGATTACTTCTCTAAATATTGTAAGAATAATGGAGTCGTAAGTCACTTACAATATTCTATTTAAGAAAATAAATTTTACAAATTAATTTAACATAATTTTTTTCATATTTAGCAATAATATTTTATAATTTATATCTCATCAACCTCTCCAGATGTCATTCGAGGAGCCGCTGATAGTTGAAGCGGTGTATTTGTACGAGAAAGAGAATGCCGAATCCCATCGCACCTTCAACTTCGAAATGGTCCACCAGGACCTGCCGATTCCTGTCCTCCGACGAGGGCAGGCCTTCCACATGGCTCTGAGATTCAATCGCGAGTACGTGGATGAAACTGACATCGTTCGGTTGCTCTTCAGCTTCGGACCGAATCCCAACGTGTTGCGAGGCACCCGGGGGGTGAACACGGTCACTAATAGGGAGACTTATGTGACCGATCTGGAGGCTTGGGGTGTTCGCATGGTCGGCGCTGACGGGGTGGATCTGTCTGTCGAAGTCAGAAGTCCGATCGACAGTCCTGTTGGAATGTGGCAATTAAACGTGGAGACCAATACCCTTGGCAGAAAGAAAGCACCGAATGCTTACAGCTACGATAAAGATATTTATCTGCTGTTCAACCCGTGGATGAAAGGTACGCGTTGAACATGCGGAACACCGAAACTGAATCTGATATTTCAGCAAAATGTTTTTATTATAATATATTTTTATTATACTATGCTTTTATTATAATTATAAGATGTAACGATTATTCCCATTTTTTAATGTTTAAAAAATATGGTTAATGTGAAACGCAGAGGATTTGGTGTACATGGAGGATGAACAATTGCTCGACGAGTATATTCTCAACGATGTCGGGAAAATATGGGTAGGTCCATGGGGTAGTTCCCGCGGTAGAGAATGGGTCTTTGGACAGTTCGACGCGTGTGTGCTACCAGCTTGCCAATTGTTGCTCGAGAGATCCGGTATCAAGGCAATTTCCAGAGGTGACCCAGTCAGGATGGCTCGGGCAATCGCAAGAATTGTAATTATTCTAAAATTCGAAATGATTACGGCTCTATCTTGCATAAATTATTTTCAAATCGAACTCAAATACAACTTATCTTTGCCATTACTTTTAGGTGAACTCTAATGACGATAAGGGTGTGATAACCGGTCGCTGGGACGGTGAATACAGCGATGGTACCACACCGTCCGCCTGGACCGGAAGCGTGCCCATCCTCGAACAGTTCTGGGAGACCGGCGATCAGGTGAAATACGGTCAATGTTGGGTGTTCGCTGGTGTCGTCACCACGATCTGTCGCGCCCTGGGAATCCCGTCGAGAGTGGTGTCCAATTTGGTATCAGCCCACGACGCCAATGCCTCGCTATCGGTGGATCGTTACTACGATCTAAATAACGAGGAACTCGAGTACGATCCGAACAACCCGATGGGCGAGGATTCCATTTGGAATTACCACGTGTGGAACGACGTGTGGATGGCGAGACCGGATCTCCCCAAGGGTTACGGTGGTTGGCAGGCCATCGACGCCACCCCTCAAGAGATGTCGGATAACTTTTATCAATGTGGACCGGCGTCGGTGGAGGCCGTCAGGGAGGGTGCTGTCGGTTACAACTTCGATGTGACTTTTATGGTGGCGTCCGTGAACGCGGATCTGATGAGATGGAAGGAGGATCCAGAGAGCGACCTGGGATATTCCAAGATCGATTGCAACAAGTATCAGTGAGTAATGCATTAATCTTCAACTTTAGCTGGAAATAACATTTCATAGTCTGTGAGGAAAAGTTTCGTAATATTAATTGTCGAATAAGGCGTACTAAATTTATTTTAATTTTTTGAAAACTCTATTTACAAAGATTATATTGAATATATTGAAATAAACCAAGTGAGAATAAAATCTTTATTTTAATCATAGAAATAAAATATAAACCTTGCAGTGAACTTTTATAAAAACGGTTCATACACTCACCTTGTCACCTCGTCTATTTTGTTGCACTAAATTGCGTTGCAAAAATGTATTTTACTGAAAGCTAAATTATTTATTAAAATTTGGTAAAGGATTATATTAGGTATATTTTCTTCGAATTTAAATTGCAAAATTTAATTTATGAGTTCTTACCCAATTAAGTTTCTCTCGTCACTGAGTATTACCGAAGCAATTATTTAATCAACACTCGGAAGCAATCATTAAATAATGAATACTCCTCGAATCTGTCCCAAAGGATACCTTTCTACGTTTCATCCGATATTCTTTTGTGATGATTTCATTCATTAGTAATACACTCGCTGATCATTCACAGTAAATTCGTTGCGGACGAAAATAGCTATGACAGCTATGAAGTGTGAAATACATAAAAACAAGGCGGACGAGCGTACGACGGGTGTATTATCGGTGACGAAAACGGAAACTCAAGCCTTGCGCTATTTGCTGATCCTGCGATTCGCAATTGCAATTGTCCTTCGACGCGTCATAAAGCATGAATTAACTATGTACTCGCAATTTGCATAATTTCCGCGACGCTGAGGCATTTCCACGCATGCAAATGTAGATAATGCGAAGCGTGAGCATAAATATGACAAGACTTGATGGTCGACTTGTTTAAGTTGCAACGATAAACATCTTTGTAACAGATTATCTATTATTCCGTACATTATTCCTCACGTTTATCTCATCGTAGGAATTTCCAATGATAGAAACAAAAACTTCTATTCTCTAATTCTTTATCTAATATTTACAGTACTAATTAATGATCCATGTTATATTAATTATTGAGTCATTCCGTATTTCTCGTCTTCTTTTTGCAAAGCAATACTTATTGATCCTGAATAATAAAAAGATTTCATGACAATGGTGTACGTTTCGCGCATGCTGAGTGAATGGGAATTATCTTCGTAGTGTCGGCCGCCTGATTCTAACGAAGGCACCATGGATCTTCGATCCTAATGGAGATAGAGATCGGCAGGACATAACGTCGCTCTATAAGGCTAAGGAAGGTAAATGAAGCAAATTTTTGAATGAACAATTTTTCTTTCTGACAATCCTGTTATTATAAATTTGCAACAGTGTGGACATTTTCAATAAAATTTGTCGTATCTCTACAATACTACACTGAAAGAAAAAATTATTAAATTTTAATAAATATTTGTTTAAATTTAGTAATTTTTTTCTCAGTGTAATTAATAATCCAAGTCATGTTAATTATCGAGTCACTTCATATTTCTTGTTTTCTCTTGGACGACAGATTGCGATTTAACTTTGACCAACTTTTAGGCACCGAGGTCGAGAGGCTGACCCTGTACAGGGCGGTGCGTAGTACCGAGTTGGCGAAGAGATTCTATTCGCTGCCGTCACCAGGTAAAGAGGACGTCGAGTTCGATCTTCTCGAGCTCGAACGCGTCAACATCGGCGAGCCGTTTGCCGTGACTGTGAACATCAAGAACAAGTCCGAAGAAACACGCACCATTCAGGCCATTCTGTCAGCCGGCAGCGTTTACTATACCGGAGTTAAGGCGAACTTAGTGAAGAGAGCATCCGGCGACTTTGTGCTTCAACCAAACGCCAGTAAGAATTTTTTTTTTTTTTCAAAACGCTTGCGGCGAAAGTCGATGAATGCTGCATTAATATTAGACATAAACGAGCAAAAACAGTAGTTTATCAAGATAATTCTTGGATCGTAAGTAAGCGAAGCTAAATGATTACGAGTTTAAGCAAGGCCGAATGATTTCTGAATTAAAATATGATGGAATTTTCATTTATGAGGAAACAACGTCTATAAATGTATCTAATATTGGAAATAGACGAAGTTGACAAATTTGACACGTAAAACATTAAATTCGCAACGTCTAACGCGTTTTATTTCCGCAGCATAAATGCTAATGTTCTCTCATCAACGAGCGAAGTAATTGATTGGTTTGATTAATTTTATCTCTGGAATTCCTAGATAATGATAATTTAGTGACTAACCAGCGAATAAAAAAAGAATCACCGTGCAGTTTTTTATTGCGTCGCCATTTAGCTTCTTTGTACTAATTGACTTAAATAAACTACGCCATTTATGATAAGTAATTTACATTTGGATTAAATTCTCATTTTAATCTATTATAGCGGAACAATTAAGGCTCACTGTGACGGTAAATGATTATCTGGACAAGCTGGTGGAGTATTGCATTATGAAGCTATATTGCATCGCCACGGTTAAGGAAACCCGGCAAACTTGGGCAGATGAGGATGATTTTCAGGTTTTAAAGCCAAACATTGATATTAAGGTATACAACAATTAATTAATTCTCCAAATATAGTAAATGTATTTTTAATATGTACTTTTTTAAATATCTATCAAATTTATCTTTATTATTTATAAATTTCTTTTTCGAATATGCTTTTTTAATTTCTTGAAGTTTATTAACTCAGTAGTTCTTCACTCTTAATTTCTACAATTTTCCTTTTATGATTTCCTTTTATATACAATTTTTATAGTTTAATCTGTAAATATTTCTTAATATATAATAATAAAATATAAATTAATTACATTAGTAATTAATTTATATTTTATTATATTAAGAAATATTTACAGATGTTTATATAAAAATAATTGCCACTTGTTTTTTTATTTATAATTCCATATACGTATTATTTATATACTTTTTATATACAAATATCTAAAGAATTTTCTCTTACTAAGACAACTATCTCCGAACTATTTCTGATGTTATAGATCGAAGGTGAACCAGTAGTTGGACAGCCATCGACCATCACGCTGAGCTTCAAGAATCCCTTGAACAGGACCTTGACCAATTGCCAGTTCAACTATGCCGGACCTGGTCTCTCTAGGAACAAGACTTTGGTTTTCAGGGACGTCGGGCCCGAGGAGAACGTTTACGTGGAGCACCAGCTCGTGCCGCAAAAGCCCGGAGAGCAAAAGATAATCGCCACTTTCACTTCCAAAGAATTGGTCGACATCACCGGTTGCGCAACTGTCGACGTCCTTGAGGCCGAATAAATGGCAACGCATTGATTCGAGTTCATTTCGATCTTAATTCAAATCAATCGCTATGCTAAGAATGTCAAGCGCATCTGGTTGAATCGTCTGGTCAGCGTGATAACGCAGATAATAAAATATTTTGCCTTCATCTGGAAATTATACGAATAAGCAATAATTTTTGTAAAGAATAAAATGGGCTGATTTTAGAGTGGCAAATAAAAACGGTATATTTTTTTGTAATTTTTGAGCTACTGAATCTAATTTCAATCTTCAAAAAATTTTAATTTGTCGGGAAAGTATTAAAATCAATATATGAAGCTGTTAAACATCTAGTGCCGTTAAATAAATTATTATTGTTGAGCTTTACAAAGGTATTGTGTTATCCTTCTAATAAAACATGACAATGTTCTCATCTTAATAGTTCATGTTCTGCTTGATAAAAAATATTAATATCTACACAGCAAAAAATTTCTTGTCTCAAGTAAATACATTTTCTTGAATTATAATTTATTAATTCAAAAAAATAATTACTTGTAACAATAACTTTTTTATTCCAATGAAATATTATCTTGATCAAGATAATATTATTGTTGCAAATAATTATTTCTTTGAATTAATAAATTATTGATTCAAGAACTATTAAGAAAACTACAAAAAAAATTTTAAATATTATTTGTAATATTTAAATGATACATAGCATGATATAACAATAAAGTATTTGATAAAAGTGATTATGTAACGATGAAATCAAATGAGTATTTCTAATGTGTAGGATATATTATCGAAATAGTGTGTCGAAATAAATAAAAGTCAATTTTTCTTTTATCCCAATATTAAAATGTTTTATTGTTATGCAAACGTTACAGAATCTCTTTACCCTGCGAGAGAAACTTTTCTATAGTGCACTTTTTCTAAGTTTCGTAAGTTTATATTTTTATAAAACGTAAAACGTACAATAAATGTTTATGTATATGTATATGATAAAAAATATAATGAAATGTACACGGAATATATTTATTGAAACCAAAGGAAATATAACTTAAACGCGAATATCAGCAATGAAATCAAAATTATACTATGCCAAGTCCGAATACATAAAATTATAAAAAAATTACTTTGTCGAGTCGCATTGAAATGAAAATTGCAAACACCAAAATATTACAGTACAGACGATGCAACAAATAAGAGTAAGCAAGTTCGCGCGCGATATAAGGGAAGTTTCTTTAATTGCCGCGGGAAGTGCCAACATTTTATAATTTTTTAGGCTTTTCATTTCAAAACTTTCGTCACTTTTTTCTGATGTTCTTTCCAGTAACTCGAGCGCATATTCGTCTTCTATACGACACATCAACGATTTCATATCATCAAGCTCGGAGCGTTCCTTTACATTCGATCTTGTTACCGCTTCCTCTTCTCCTGAAAGGATGTCGCTTTCCTCTTCTAAGTATGTATCAATATTTTTTAACAATCTCTGATATTCAGAATCGGATATTAGAGTAGAGCTATTGGACATTGAGGCATTGGAGCATGAGGACATTCCGGCGGAATTTTTAACGCTTAATCTAAACCTTGACCAGTCATATATCCCTTCGTATTCGGATTTCTCATGTTGAATGTTCTCATCTTGTATCTTCTCATTTTGAATGTTATCTTCATTTTTGCGACTTTTGAAAGAAGCACATTTCTCAAAATCGTGATGCTTTGACGTTTCGCAATCATCGACCGTCTCCTCATTTCGCTTTCCAGATACCTTCGACATCAAGTTTTTGTGATATATAATAACTGCTTCGTGAAGATTGCGCGCACGTTCCGCTGCGAGTTCGAAAGCTGCGATCATATCGCTTGGTATATCCTCCACTTTCAGTTTCGACGTATCTTCATTTTCTTCGAAACATTCCGTGATTTCCTTGGAAGAGCAAGTCGCGTCGTAGTCGCAGATTGATGGTCGAGATCTTTCTAAATTATTTACTGAAGTACTACTTGCACCGTAATTACTAAAGCACTTTGTGGATTCCTGATGTTCGTCGATATCGGTGCTTGTTTTATCATCGAAATTTTTAGGCAATTGTAAAAAATTTTGGCAAATCTCTTTATACATAATCTTTTCTGTTTCTCCACTAGCATCATTTGTTGGTTCTGCTATAATTTCCATGTTATCACAATTTTCTAATTTTAAACTCATCTGTGTATTTAATGTCTTTTTGCATTTGCCGAGTGGAAGTTCCTCATTTTCGTTAGAGTCGCCATTTCCAACATTGATTCCAATATGTTTAACAGACATAGGAACAGTTGACATCGATTTATCTTCAAGTGTGATTTGATCAACTTCTGTTTTCAAGTTTGTGAAATCTGTAAAATCGCAGGAAACTTCTACATCATTACAAGTAACATAAGTATTGCATCCAATTTCAACTACATAACTTGGCGATGTTTGCGTATCTATACTTCGAGTCAGCTTTGAGAGTTCCATTAGATCTTGATTTTTTTCAGCGTTGATTTTACGATACGAAGGGATATCTAATTCCGTTTGTGTGCTGATTGATCTTCGAGAAAATTGATCTGCTCTATTCAAGTTTATATCTTTCGTATAAATATCGTTACTCTGTAAAGTATCGTGATTTGACGACGTTAGGATTTCGCTGTTGTTTGTCTCATGATCGTAGTCGTTATTCTTCACGGCACTTTTCTCCGCATCTTCGTCTTCCCTTACACTGTCAATAATTTCTTTTAATGTGTGGATCACTTCCAAAGTTCTTGTCCTTCTTCTATTTATCAGAGTGGATTCGGCACAATGCGATTCGATGTTCGAGGATTCTCCTGACATGGTCAGTGGCGTTTGAGAATGTCGCGTCTTCGTTTTCGACGGACTCGGAACGTTTGCGTTGTCACGTACATCTTTTGGGCCAATTTTCGTCTTTGATCGTCTCTTCTTTGGCAACATCCCTTCACTTTGCAACTTCTGTCGTTGTTTCGTTTCTCTGTAATAGAATCGTCGTAATGTGTTAAACGTCATTATCTTAATATTTGGTATTATATGTGTATGTGGAAGGTATGTGGTGTTTTTTTTTCTTACGCGAGATGTTCGCAGATTTTCGTCATGCGATTTGCACGAGGATCTCTATTTTCTTTCATTGACATCTTGGTTTGTTTTACTGGTATTGACGCACTTGTAGATTTGCTATTAAACATTACAAAATTATAAATACAGAATGCATTTTTATTTTATAGAATGTAATTTCTATAAAATACAAAATGTATTTAATAGAAATTATATTACCGAAGATAATTCCTACTCAGTTTTACATGTTGCATACATCTGTAAATTTCTTAATCTAATTAGTATTAGATTTATTTTACTAAGATATTTTTCAAAAATGTGTAATTATACAGTGTATATACAGAATTGAAAGAATAAAAATATAAAAATTTAGGATTAAAGTATTGTATCCAGAAGTTTATATACAGAATGTCTTTAGGAAAAATCGCTAACATTGCAATATATGTAAAAAATAACTCTATAGTCTTGTAAAATAAAACATAGCAAAAAGAAATATATATTACTTGATGTATTCAATCGACGAATGTTTACTCTTCATCGAGGCGGTAGATTTTTCGACTAACTGAGATGATTTCTGCGACATTGATTGCAAAGACGTTGTGCTTTCCATAACCCAAGTTTTTGAGACGCCAGGTGGTTTCCAAGCTCGTTGATTAGAAACAGGATTCTTTTGAAGAGTATCTTTCTTCCGGGTAGTTGCAGCAGCGTTTATAATTGGCTTTTCATTCGCTGACCAATTATTCCGTGGATTATGAACGTGTTCGTTCTGAATCCAAAATTTTCTATTTTTCTGCCAAACTTTTCGTTGGCGTTTGCGATTTGTCGTGGCGTTTGCACCTTGAGGATGTACTTGTACCTCGGAGCAAACTTTATTCGGAATATCGTTAAGGTTTTCTCCAGATTTTGTCGGACGTTGGTGGACTTCGTCTTCGCGACGCGAGTCCGCGGGCTCTTCTTCGTCGCTCAAATGCAATTGAAGCTTACACGCGATATCTGTGATCGTATAATCTTCGAAGCAAACTTTATTCGGAATATTGTTAAGATTTTCTCCAGATTCTGTCGGGAGTTGGTGGACTTCGTCTTCGCGACGCGAATCCGCAGACTCTTCTTCGTCGCTCAAATGCAACTGAAGATTACACGCGATATCTGTGATCATATGATCTTCAGAAAAATTGTGGGTATCTTCCGAATTATCTTTTTCTGCACAATTCATTCCATCTTGAAAAGAAACGTGCAAATCTTTAACATACTTTTCAGACTCATCGACGACTTTTGTCAGTTTACTATGAATAGTCGCTGCCAATTTAGCTGGACTGCCGGTGCATCTTTTGAGGTCGCAGGAGATGTCATTGATCAAATTGCTAGGAAGAGAAACGCGCGAATTCTCCAACAAACAAGTCGTTTCCATTAGCTCACTACCGCCATGAAGAAAAACGGCCGTGCGACGGTCTCGCTGTTGCTTGAGGATCGTTATCAGCATCTGCATGCTTTTGCTTTGCTTTGTGATACTGCTTCGTTTCTTATGGATTCCATTTAATTTGAAAATCATGGTTCCTTGCGATTTCTCTGATTCGTTCACATCCTTCCTTAACGACGGCTTCTTTTTCAATTTCACTGGCGTCCGTGTCTTCATCAAAGAGGATTGCGTGTGGCTGGCAAAGCGTGGGTGTGTTTCACTCATGGCTATTCTAAGTTTTGGCATCTATTTTGAAAAAAAAATTAAATGTAGAATAAAGAGATTGTCAGAATCTGATTTATTCTCTTTAGCTCTTACTTTTATTACTCTTTCTGTATGTATTTAAATTGAAAGTAAATACTTATGGCTTCTTGTAATTTTTTTTCTTCTGTCTTTCTTTTCAAATTCTAAGAATCATGATTTTAGATATATTTTATAAATAAATATTGCATTGCATTGACTATTATCGCAGTTTAAAGTATAAAATACAAAATATTTTTCAATATTTAAAATATATTATAAACAGAATTGGGTAGTAACAAGTTAAAAAGTTAAATAATAAAGTTAAAATCTTAATAACTTTTAACTTAACTTAGTTAATTTTAAATAATTTAATTTTTAACTTTTAATTAGTTTTTGTTCATGCAACTTTTAACATAACTGAATTCTATAAGCCGTTAACTTTAACTTGATTAAAAATATATATATCAACTTACCCAACCCTGATTATAAAATATGAAAATAAATTAAACTTATAATTGCATTTAATGCATGAAATGTTCAATCCGTTCAATCTGACACACTGATTGCTATATGCATATTTGCACACCAAAGAGGTGCGCGAATCTATTAAATAGAAATAAAGATAATAGAGAACTAAAATACTGGTGAAAGTAACGGCTAAATTCGTCACCGTTATAGACAGAAAAAAGAAAATAATTGTTATTGAAAAAAAAGTAATAATAACGCGTTAGCACATCACTTTCTAACCCTTGTATGTTTAAAAGTTCCTTGAAAGTTGTACAAGTTCACAATCGCACGTAGATACTCATATGAAAGAACCTGCCATACCACGAAGAGACATATACGAGAAATGACCAAATTTGCATGGACACACTTTGGAAAGTTAGCTCATAATTACGTTATGCACTGTGATCCCGTAATTTGACATAAGTGGACTCGCGAAAATGGCGGGAGACAGTCTAGCTATAAGTAGACTGTCGCTTGTTTTGTTATGTTAACCGTCGAATTTGATACGCTGATTATATGTTGTCCTCTATTGAGGTCGACCAATTGGCGAAGAGCAAGACAAAAACAGTATAGTCATCTTACATCAAAACATTCATTAATGCTCATTAAATGCATCAAAAAAATTATCGTTTCTATTTATAATATTGTAAAGGAACTATCATCTTGATAGAATATTTGAAATATGACAAATATAAATTGATAAGAAAATAACACTTGGAAAAATGACTCGTTATATTTGTCAATATACAGGATAATTTTAAGGACATTGATGTAATAGAAAAAAAGAATAATAATGCAATAAAAAGAAAACTATAGATGATTTTTTTTATTGACATGTAAATACATTTCAGGATTTAGTCCATTTATTGACCTTGTGTCGCTGGTGCTGTCTGAGTCGACGATTTGGATTCACGTAAAGAGGCGCTGCGCCTTCGTTTGAGTTCCTCTTGGCGCCTGTTCTTCGCCTCCTTCTGCCTTTGCGCCAGCAACTTCGCGTACTCTGCCGCTTGCTCCTTGCGAGCCAGACAGCGTTTTTTCTTCAGCGCCAATCTGTGTCTTTTTCTCTGTAAACAAAAAGCATTTTTTTTATATATTTAATATATTGAAATCGAAAAAGAAGAAATTTTGGTATAAAGACTTTGATCTTTTATTTGAAAGATTTGAATATACAAATAATCTAATTTTAATTTCAATATTTTCAGGATAGTAACATTTTTTAGTTTCTCGGTTACATACTTGAAGAACGATCGGAGTGATCAAACGCTGAATCTTCGGCGCCTTAAATCGTTCCTTCTTTCCTTCTTTTTGAACTGGTCGTTTTACTACAAATTGCCGAACGTCATCCTTCTTCGAAAGATTGAAAAGCTTGCGAATTTTGCTCGCTCTCTTCGGTCCCAGACGACGCGGTACATTCATGTCAGTCAATCCTGGGATTTCCTACAATCAATTGATTATAATGAAAAACTCATAACTTATTTATAATTAAGTCTTAGAATTTATTAATCTTGCAGTAGAATAAATCTTAATTTATATTTAAAATTTATTTTTTTGAAAATGTAGAATCATGTAACAAAATTTTATTTCTATAAAAAAATTAGGTTAGATTAAAATGATATAAACAATGATAAAAAACATGTTCCATTCGTACACTGAGAAAAAACACAAATAATGTAGCAGTTTCTCAAATCAAAAAACGAATTTTATTTCCCATGAATATTAGTATTTCAAGAAAATAAATATCTTGAATACATTGATCAACATGGGTCTCTAGCATTTAACGTTTGAAAAAATACATCATGATTAATCATTTACCTGTTTGCCTTTCCTTATGATGACAAGCGCTAGTACAGACAAATTGGAGTCTACAATGCAACCGCGAACGGATTTGCGCTTGCGCTCACCATCTCGTCGTGGTCTATAACAGGAATGTCCCTTGGAAAGTAATAAACGCACACGACCTGTGCAAGCAAATATTGCATTAAAAAATCAGTACTTTGGTTTGTTAATTAGGATGTAGATAAAAAAAATGTTTCGTTTGTACACTGAGAAAAAGCTAAATAATGTAGCAGTTTCCCAAATCAAAAAACGAATTTTATTTCCCATGCATACGATAGTATTTCAAGAAGATAGAACTTGAATACACCCTGAACAGCATGGATCTCTGGTGTTTGACACTAGATAAATTGCAAGTGTTCTTGGTCTCTTTTGAGACTCAAGAGAACAGAGCAAGATGACAATAGATTAATCCTTTAGCTACAGGTGAATTGAACATGAAACATGGAAGGAAGATTTTATTATATATATATATATATACACATATATACATTTTTATTTTATTATATATATTCTTTTTTATTTTACATATATCTATGTACAATAAAAAAATATCAAGATATATAAAATTGTTACTATATTAGCATATAGTAGCTAAAGGATTAAAGGGTTAAAGATAAGTGAAAATTTTAATAAATTATCTTTTTAAAGAATAACTTTTTATACATGTTGATTGTATCATGGACTTACCGTTCGTCAGGACACCCTGCTTCATGGGGAAACCTTGCTTGTCGTTACCCCCAGAGACACGGACCACATAGCCTTTCCATTCATCTCCCAGAGCGTCGGCCTCGACTTCGGCGCCCATACGCTTCTCGTAGAAGATTCTGAGCTTATGCTCGTCGGAAATCTCGAATAGCTTCTGACATCCTGTCGCAGGATACGATACGTTCAACTGTAACGCACAAAAAAGAATTGTATGCGACACATGTAAGACAATGTAGCGATCCACATGACGCTACAAACGCTCCAAAGTATTTGCAGCATCAAGTGGGTAGCACCTTTAAACTAGGTTTAGGTTAAATTAGGTTAGGTTTTCTTCTTCAGAGTACAGCAACCAAAAAAAGACACAATCACTTCGTATGACATCAGTCCGATAAGTCGTTAGTTAAAACAACAGGAGACGGATCGCAATCACGTAATATACGCAATTAACACGGCAGAACGTCCGCGTGTTTCACCTTACATCACCTGACGCCGTCGCTTATTTATGGTCGGTGCTACGTGCAGGTGAACGCAGCCCCGACGAATATGAGGACGTCGTTGCGTCGGTGATGCTTTGGTGTGTCCAAAGAGTTATATATTTCGCGCGAAAAATACGCGATTCCCGCAATATTCGTGGATATCTTTACCTTCATCGTGACACGATTCACGCAGTGCCACGAGCCAGGAACGAGAAAGAACGAGAGCGCGTGCTGTAGCCGGTGCTGCCACCGAATAGACACGCATTTCTCGCGCATGCGCGAGACACCGGGCGCTGGTTATCCGGCGGGAGGATTTGAATTGAACGAAGAAATGATAACTTTTGAGTTAATTTTTTGTTCATGTAACCTTCAACATAACTACATAAATTAATTTTATTAGCCATTAACTTTAAACTAATTTAATTTAAAAAATATTAACTAACCCTGGAATTTTTTTCATCTAATTAAATAGAATTTTTTAAGCAGAGATCGACTAATTATAATGACAATCTATAAAATATAGAAATAGAACGGTGGGTGTTCCCGATTTTAAGTGACTCCGATGAAATTTTCAATTGACTTGCCTAATCATCCTACATTCAAACGTCCTTTCATTTTTTTCCACGTGTCAAATGGCAGGGAACCAACATTGCGACAGCTTTAACGAGCTAACGCGCAAATACACTCGGTGCATGATCATCCTTTACTTCCTCATATGATGCAAGGGGGACGTACGCACGCGCGCGACAGCTGTCATTATCGCTGTCGTTCGAGAACGGGAAAGAAAAGAGAAAGAAAAGCGGAGAGGAGCGACGAAGCGCAAGCAAAAGCGCAAGTCGAAGAAGCGGCGCGGCGCGGTGGTGCGGCGCGGCG
>QKQZ01029239.1:0-24739 GCA_003595255.1 Solenopsis fugax | reverse complement strand
TATATATAATATACATTATGTATATTGTATTACACATGTTTCCCTATATACCTTTATATATATTTATATATGATCATATTTGATATATAATATTGCATATAATTATATATGAAAAATTTTTTCTCAAGTACCTGCTCTTTGGGATAATATAAAATTATTCCAAGCAAGGCAGAAGATATAAATATCTTTTTAACTTATTAAACATTTTTTACTCCGTGATGCATGCTAAATTGGTTTATGATACATATTTATGCAATTTTATAATTTAAATATCCGTAAAAATGCGATAACGATTAAAGCACCGAGGTATGTGCAATCTTCAGATTGCCGAGTGGTATAATTGAAGCGCTAAAATCACGAATAAATTTATCATTACGTTTTACAGCGTAATTCCCGTTAATTCCCGAACCAGAGAAATATAACCATCGGTAATGACCGGTTACCCGTTCAGCCGTACGGACGAGACGTCGCAATCGGGAACTTCAATTCTTATCTTTGTCATGCGAAGCGTCTCAAAGTACGCGCCGTGCAAATTACATTCCTGCCTTATCTCACGACGTTACATATTTACCATAAACGCGAAGAGACGGCATTTTCATAGCAGGTGTATGTTAAATTTGTCGCGCATGCGGCAGTAGGAGATTTGAGGACGGAGGGGGAGGAGGGAGGGGAGTGGACGGGATGCGGCAGCAATTAACCAGATACGAGTAATTGCGAGGACGCGAGAAACGGGGGGATGCTGAAGACGGAGGGGAGTGGAGGAGGCAGGGAGGAGGCAGAATACCGACGTGTCGAGAACGTATGAGTAACAACGTTGCGCAGTGCGGCGTGTTGTTGTCTCGTCGATTCCCGTTAGCTTCCAGAGGACCCGCCCGAGTCAGCCCGAACTCGTCGCACCGCTTGTCGCGTGTCTGCCCGTTTACACGCGCAAGCTTGCGAGCGATTGCAGATTTCACGTGTTCCTCTGACAAGCTCCTCCCGACAAAGCTGCTACATGCGACATGAAAAACACTGGTGCTCGGTCAACAGGTTTTACTCTTCCTTTCTCCACTCACGATGATTCTTGGCGTCATATCTCTCTTTCTCTCTCTCTTCTGAATTTCATAGGGGAGAGTTGAATGCGTCCCGGTCACCTAAATAGTATACTTCATAATTATTTTATGTTCTTACTTAATATAAACAATATTTAATGACAAAAATGTGAAATAAATGAGAAATAAACAGAGTAATATACAAATAGACAAATATATAACAGATTATACTCCGTTTTACATGCTAACAATACTTCAAAAATTATGTACAACTAATGTTAATTTTTAATCAATATATGTAACTTTTTTATCAATTTATGTTATAGATAATAATGTATTCAAGCATTTTATACAAAATTTTTATATTTTTGTGAAAGAAAATTTATTTAGAATATTTTACATTTATCAAGTTGTATGTACTATAAAAAATTTTTTGTAAAATTACACCTATTACAATGGGCCCACTGTAATAGATGTTTCTTATGCGTTTATAAATTTACAATACGTAAGATTAACTTTTTAATTTATAATTAAACTAATTGCAAAAGTAAATTTACAATATGTATGGAAAATTATAGAAATAATAATATAACAATACCTTGTGCAATTTTATTGTACATTCCAATATTGTTTATCAGGCATGAACATTATAAACAATAGAATGACTATTGTGTCTTCATATAGTGACGCTAGGTGGGACAAAATTTTCGCGCATGCACGGTAAACGCTCATTATTATATTCAATAGCGATAGAAATACTTAGAAATGTTACTGTTATATTACATAATGTTACAAAAATTTGGATAATTATATAAAATAATTAATATATGTCATGTAATTTTTTTATATAAAGCAAGATATATTTGCACAATAAAAGCAAATCTATAAATATAAAATAATTAATATATGTCATGTAAATTTTTATATAAAGCAAGATATATTTGCACAATAAAAGCAAATCTATATGCTTTTTGTAGAATTACATAATTTTTTATATTTGCAAGACAATTATGCAATTTGTACATTTATTATTTATGTGTAAATTTTACTGAATTTTTTCACTGTATACATTTTTGAAATTATTATAACAATTAAATCGATATTGTTATATGTATAATATAAAATTTATCAATTTTTCTCAACCGTACCACCACAAATATTATTACAATAAATAATAATAATATGACTGATAAGTAATATTAAATAGTAAAATTATAATAATTTTGATATGAAAATACTTGATTATAAAAATTATAATGCAAGACAAATTTATTTTAACCCTCTTTTTTTCCATTGTTATTTATTAATTTTAAATGTTTGATTCCTTTCTTGATATATTATTAATAAAATAAGTATTCATTAACAATTCCTTATATTTTTAGTTACTTTAATTCGTAAATTTAATACTTTTAAAAGCTATACGATTTAGGAGACCACAAATACAAGCTATACAATTTAGGCGACCGATTGCTTATCGTTAAATTGTAAACCTTTTGCAGCATATTGTTAAAAGATTTACAATAAATTAATTTGTTATTGGTGAAACATTGAAGTAATTGATAACAGCTGAAACATCAAGCTACAATTTCCAATCGTTCATTTGGGTACAAGTCAATATTAAATAGAAAATATGATAAATAACTGAAGTAAACGCATTTGACAACTTTCTTTTATATGAAATTGTGCGTTTGATTGCATGTCGCATGTAAAAATTAATAAATTGTACATATCTTTTGGGTCATGAATGTAAAATCAGAATTAATTCTAAGAAATCAATACTGATATTCTGCGCGGTTCAACGAAATTTACTTAAGTAAAACTGCACGTTTTGGCAAAATGAAACTTAACTCTTTAATGGCAAAGCTTGCAAATTACACTGTTAAATATTAAAGAATCAGATTTTAACTAATTTCTTGTGTTAAATAATATGTTGCTGTTTTTAACTTGCATGTATGTGTCAAAATTTATTATTTTAACACTAAATATGTAGTTAAAAAAATAATTTATCTATAATTAACCTATTTCTGTAGTTAAGTAGCTTAGTTCTGAAATAAACAGTATTCACATTAATGTATATACTTATATGTATAGTATATAGTAGAAATTTGAGTCAAATTTCTTGAGTTAAATTATTTAATTCTATTTTTTAGATAAATTAACGATACATTAAATAGAAGCAATGGCGACATATAAGAATTGAAAACTCAAATTAGGTAACAGATCAATGACACTACAAGTTTACACCCTTTGCGGCATACTCACATGTCACTTTTCTATTTAGTTTTTTCTATTTTTACATATTTTTTTATCGTAAACTCAAACGCGATCTTGAATATTTACAAAATAAATTCTATAGCGAAGAGCAAACTGTGCATAAATATTTATTATTATTTGGAGAGGATGCAGACTATTTATGTAAATTACATTGCCCAGTTCGCTTAGTTACCTGTTGTTGTCGAACTATTGAAGATGACAAGTATTTGGAAAACAGCATCGTTATTACAAAATCTCTGTCGATTATGTTCATAATCTATACAATAAGAAAAATAATTGATAGATTTTGTTTTTGGTCTGTCATTTTGAATTTGTCTTTTTTCTAACCTCGGATTCAATTTCTGCGATCTCAAAAATCCCCAAATATCGAGTTTCGTTAAATTTTAAGAAATTTAGCAATATTTGTTTGCCATATATTGAATCCACAATTTGAATTAAAAATTTTTTTAATTTATATTTCGGATTCGAAATCAGCGATCCCAAAAATCTTCCAAGTATTAACTTTCGTTGAAATTGGGCTGATAGAAAAATAGATTAACAATGCGAGATATAAGTGTTTACTGTACTGTAAAATCTATCAATTATAAATCATTCATCGTATTGATAAATCAGACGAACGTTACAACATTTCGAATTGCTGATTAGCGTCATTATAAACACGAGATCGTAATAGCACACGTTTACGAATAATAACAACTCCGGCGCACCGTATGTCTCGAATTCGCACGTAGCGTTTCACGGGGGAGATAATCGTCCAATCGTAAGAATCGTAGGATTCGTTGCGCAAAATACCTTCCCCTCTCATTTGAATTTGTAATCTTTTATTCGCGTACGAATAGCGAGGGCTGACCACCTGCGCTCATCACTCGCCACCAAGATTAAGTAAGTGGTTTCGTTACGCTTAAGGAATCGCGCAACGCGCAATATTGTCTGGAAATACGTTTCTCGAAATCAATATCAATTAATCTCTTTCATAGTGCATTTGTATTTTTCAATACATACATCAATTTCTTACTGGATGGAAAGAAAGTAGCAAACGTGAATTTTACTGTAAGCTACGTCTAATTATAAATATTTTCTTCCGTTTTGTTTTGAAATTTCTGCTCATGTTAACAATGTATAGTACCAGATTGTTGCAGAGAGCTTTCAAAAAGGTTTCAATCTTTCATATTTCATGTGTAACACTTCTGAAAAAATTCTGCAGTATTTCATATAAAATGTTGCAACAGAAATGTTTCTAAAATCTTGTGACATAAAATGTTGCAATAGAAATATTTCTAAAATCTATCACATGCAATAAATTTTTTAATTTAGCATTTTAAAATTGACAAATTCTTTGCTTGGGAATGTTAATATAAATTTTTGATAAAATTTCAAAAAGATTTCAAAGTTTTTAGTAACCTTTCTGGAAGATTTCAAGTGAAAGAATTACAGACATCTTACTATCTCAAAGACATCTTGAAACGTTAAAGACATATTTCGAAATCTTTCTGAAATGTTTTATTTTTTCGGTTGAAATATTTCTGTGACGTCTCTGAAAAAATTCGGTGCTGTATGGGAAGCTATTATTATTTACATTTATTATACACGTATGCACATATGTACATATACATGTACATATAAATCCTTGACTAATTTCTTCTATCCTACAGGAATGCAATTGATAATTTAAACGAAATCTTTAGAAAAGGAAAGTTTATTTGAGAATAAACTGGAATGTTTCTTTCATCGACTTTTACGAATTTGCAGAACGCGAGTAAATAAAACAAACTCTTTATTTATTTATTATATGTTTATTGAGACTTTGCATAAATGTGTAGAAGATCCAATTTGATCGATCGATCAATTCTTAAATCCACCAGAAAAATGATTCGGGACTGAAATCGGTCAGAGACTCGTGCATGAAGGATGCACCTAAGGATGCACCAACCGGAACGAGCACCCGACACACGTTCGCGCGCAGATACAACCGACTTCCCTTCCCCTTGGCAAAAAAGGTAAGCGGATCAGTCATTGGCGTACGATTAATATTTCCTTGCCGACAAAGAACGCGGGACGTTGATGTCAATCGCAAAGAGTCAGGAATAATTTCGTTCAAGGAATTTCATTATTCTTTTAAAGCTGCCTTTCTAACGCATTTTCGTTTGAAAATTGTTCATCTGCAACCTACCCTATGATAAGTATTTCTAATGCACAATACAAGTTCATTTGTTGTTAAGTAAATTTACATTTGAAATAGATTACACTGTAAAGGATATTACAATATCACGAAAGATCGTTTATGAAAGTATTTAATATATATTTATTGTATAGCTATAAAAAAAGTAAATTGTTTTTTTTCTCCTTAAGAAAAATAAATCATGTAATAATTTTTTAAATACCTACTTGTTGCAATTAAAAAGATTTACATTGATTTTATTTCGGCGAACAATCTTATCTGTATATTGGATTAAGAAGTGATTACGCCAATGTTTGGAAGCACGTGACTCGGGCACACGCCGGCACGCGCCACGTTTCTCACGGAGAGCACGCGCCTCTCGCTTACTTCGCATCTCGCTCCCTCTCTCTATTTCTTACTCCCGCACTTTCTTCTCTGCCTCTATCTCTTTTTTTCTCTTTGTCTCTCATACAATTCCTTCCTTCCTTTCTTTCTTTTTCCGCGTTTCTTTTTCTTTCTTTCTGCCAAGTTTAAATGCATTCTTATTCGCTTCTACTTTGCATCCTTTATTCTCTCTTTGTTTATCGCGTTTATCTTCTTTTATCATCTTTCCTAATGTTGTAATCTTACGCCCACTTTGGGCGATCTATTATTCACAGCAAATTTTAGAATAAAATGTTGTTTACGATTTTATACATAATGTTACATACGCAGCTTGATTTTTTAAATCTTTTTGTATATATAAAATTATTTGGATGAAAATATAGATTGTCCAAAGAATATTTCTTTTGTAGTCATTCAATCCCTTGTCGAGTCCCCGTATTTCGTCTTTTATTTCGTCTTCAATATCACACGGCTTATACGAAAATATATTTATAATTTTTCTCTAATTTTTAAAATTTCTATTTGGTTTTTTCACTTCCTTTTCTCTCATTTAACACATTTTTTGTCTTTCCTTATTAACGTTTTCTCTCCTGCAATTTTAGAATTTTTATTTCATCAAAAAGTTTTATTATAAATTTGACCGTTGGATTATTGATATATAAATCATTGTTAATGACACATACAGAAAAATATCAATTCTACTACTAATAAAAGCTATTAATAAAAGTGATAGTTTATTTTTTCTTCCTTTTAATAACAGGCATCTTTAACAAAGAATATTTTATTTTGCTAATTGTTTTAAAATATTCTTATCACTAAGTTAAAAGAACTTATTAAAATATTTATAAAGAAGAATTTATACTCTTTTGAAAAATATTATAAAATTTAATCAAAGAAAAATAAAAATAATAAGTAAATCAATTTTTTGTTTTAACTTATAATATTCTTGAAGTATTAAATTACTAGGATTCAAAATACATTTTGAATAAATTTGATGCTTACGATGAAATTATGATAGATTTACGGATATACCGACTTGTAAAATATTTCTAAAATAAGTAATATTTATTTTATATAAATGCAATAATTTACAGTATGTATTTTTCTGTGTGTACACAAAAGTTTAAGTAAATATTGTTTCAAGTAAATATAATGAACGTTTTTTAAAACTGCTATCAAGAAAATATTTTTTAAAGAAAAATAAAGATAACCGTTATTTCAGAGAAGAAAACTAAAATTGAATATAATCGCTTTTCTTAGCACCTAGAATATTTTTCTTCGTATAGTTGCAAAGGGACGATGGAAAAAATGTTTGAAAGAGCCAATTCAAAAAGCTCAAGTTAAAAATTTTAAACCCGGAAAGAGCAAACAATAAGTTGCGTTATAAATAGATGCCAAAAGTGATACGTGAAAGTGCGCTGTAGATTCTAACGAGCGCTTGTCGGATTCGATACAGGAGTGTCATTGTCGTATGAAAATCCTCGCTTTACAGTGCGGCATGCATTATTTAATAGACGGGTTCGCGAGAAACACATGACACGTTCTCTATACCACTCATGTATGAAGATACCTACCACGTGCAGAATTTTCAAGAGACATTTTCAATCCGTCTTTTTTACCGGATTAATGGATTCGTGTTACAATACATTAACACTCGTTCGATTTCTATCTCTTTCTAGACAGACAATTCTGAACTTGTATACATATATTTTGTTATCTATCAATATGTACGATAGGAGTATCCATAAATATATTAATAATCTGAAGTTATTAATAGTTACAGTTTCAAATTCAATATGCCGTAGCAGTAACATTATTACTTATGTGCAAATCTGTTTATTAATATTTTAAAGGATAATTCTAAACTAATTAATAACTATTCGCAAATTAATTTATAAACGCCTATATTTTTTCTTTATACATTTTGAATGGCTCTTAAAACAAAAGATAATTATTGAATAGAAAATAATACATAAGTAAAAGAATTCCAGATAAATGAGAAAATGGCATTTAATACTTTAGATCAAGGCTATATATTAATTTATATAATTACATCTAATATATGTATGTGATAAAAAATGTTTAAAAATGCATATGCTTGTAGGAAGAAATTTCATTTTGTTAGTTTCATGAATTTTGCTTACCAAATTGTTATTCGGAATTACAATCATGAAGGATTTAACGCAACAGCTAACTTAGGTAACCGATTTTTGATGAGCCGCTATATAGGGCGGTACATATCGCTTTGACGTCACGACGACGCGTACACGCACTTGTGTGCGTGTGCGAAGCGAAGGAGCAGCTGCACGCCAACGGTCGTATACGCCCGCACACGCTTTGCGGAGAACGGCGATTAAATAAAACGAGAAAGAACTGCGTACGTGTGAAGGCGGGTTAATGTCTCACCGGTAGCCCGGAAGCTTCAACGATATGCTACAACAAAACACCTTACTTAGACTTATATACTTCGATATACAATAGCGGAGTACCGACACTTGTTTACGACGCCGAGTGCATTTGGAATTGGCGCTTTATCTTTGCTAGGTGCATTGCGGTACATTTGTACAAAAATCAATACTTTGATTGTTTCAAAGCATTAAAATGTTCCTTGTGAAATCTGTTTCTGATTTTTAGAGTGTTATTTTAACGCAATTTGTAATATTGTAAGTGTAATATTTTCGAATACATATACACGATTACCTTTATTTAATATTATTTCATCATACACAATTTGATCGTTTTTTACACACATTTTCAAATTTAAATAAAAATAAATAAAAATTAAGTAGAATTGGCGCCGTTTCTTCCAATTTTATTTAAATGCATCTTTAAATTCTGATTTTGTGTTCAAATTGAAAAAAGTTTGCTTTTGATGGAAATGTATCACTGACAAGAGTGCTCATTTCTAATCAAATTTTCCCTAAAAAAATTATATTTGGTGAATTTTAGCGTAAAATAAACTTCCAATATCTTGTGTGTCCGGACAATTAATTTCGTGACTTGTATATAAGATTATCTTGTTAATTTAATATTTCATATTTATTTAATAATAACGCCACCATTTTATATAGCATATTTTACATACATTTCCAGACTTAAGTAAAAACAGATAAAGATAAAGATAAAACAAAATCAATACTTTATTATGATATTATTTAAATACAATATATTTTTTAATCTTATTTTGTTAATGACAGACCAGTGAATTCTTTCAGTTTGAACACAAGTTGTTTTTGACGGAAATCACAGGCAAGAGTTTTCACTTTTAATCGAGTTTTCCCTAATTATAAAATTATAATATTTGATGAATTTAAGTATAAAATAATCTCCTGTATCCGCACAATTAATTTTGTGATTGTGTTTATATAATATATTTGGTCACGTATAACGAGTTTTGCTCTACGAAAATTTCCATTATTGCTCTTGAATGAACAACCTACTTCTTTGTTTTGCGTAAAAACACACGAAAAACTCTTTTCTGAATATATGTAATACGTTTTCCGGTAATATAAATTGGGAAACGCGTGTTCGCGGCATATGTTATGCAATCGCGACAACGACCATTGGATTCAAACGGATCTGAAGTCTGTCCAGTTAAACCACTTACACCACGACGAGAGTCGGCGCGTCACAGACGGGAACACCTGGTTCACGGACTGCCATAGGTGGAGACCAGCGAGCGCGTGTATGATGACCGTTCATCCCCTGCAGGGTGATTAAATGAAGCATCACGATTCATGAAGGAGACCAACCGTGAAACGCTGTTGCACCCCTATACCGTCCAGAAACTTTAGACAAGGGGCAGGTCGTTCTGTTAAGTCGAAGAGTCAAGCGCTCAAGTTTAACTTATGATGCCACTTTATCAAAAAATACACGATTATTCGATTAAAAGAGATGTCTGTCTATTTCGATCTGACATCTGCAAAGAGAAATTATAATACATACAAAAGCCAAGAAAAACGGATTCAGATGTGTGTATCTCATGGATTTTGGAAAGTGTGACGTTAAAATATAGAGTTTGATGATAAAAATAATATATAATGTACATATATGCAATGAATCAAAAAGTTGGAATTACAAGATTTTAAAATTTGGAATAATGGCTTGCGATTATGATAAAAAGATATTAGCGAATGGCCAAAGCTTTACAGAATTTATCTAGCCATAGAGCCTAACTCTCTCGTAAAGTCTACCTATCCGTGTTAACTTTCACAAACTAAATTTTTTAAATTTTTATTAAACATTACATATTTAAGAAATAATTTAATGTATTTTAATCTTTTTAAATAATTAGTTTTATTTTTATTTTATAAAAAAATAAAGTTTGTTTGCTTTGTAGAATTATAAAACAAATTAAGAACACTAGAAGAAATATATGTACATTGAGGAAAAAAATAGTTATTATTAGTCGGTCTTGAACAGTAAAGAAGAAAGAAAATCTTGTAACTCAAATTCTTGGCTTATTGGTACCTGAATATTAGATTTACTTTGCGACATCAAATTCTATATTTTAATTTCAAATTTTTCAAAATCTGCGAAATGAGTACGGAGATCTCTTTTTGTAAACTAAAGCTTTAAAAACGACCTTGAAGCATTCTATATGAATAAATAAACGCAATTCGAATCATCAGCGCGTATAATCGCACGACGTTGTTGAGCAACGGGTAAAATGATGATAATATCAAGGTGACGAGTTTTAACACATCAGCATTAACCTTAATAATTATTAGCTTGAATTGTGTGAGACCCACGCGAGGCTATAAAGGAGTAATTATCGCGATCCCGGCATCACTTTTGCCTACTTGGCAGAGCGTTCTTCGTACACGTGTCATCACTTTATGGCCGGTCTCGCTAAAATACGATATTATCTTTACATTTGTCCACTCATGGCCAAGTGGCTTTATTGCCACTAGAAACGCCAGCCTCGAGGTACGCAACGTGTATACATATCGGATGATTTGTGTCTAGTCGTAAACCGTGTGTCTACTTTTAACATTTACACCTGTATACCTTTGGCATCTATCCTACATCTACCGTCCGTTAACGTTCGTTAAATCAAGCGCGTATCGCGCATTTAAAATTGATTGTAATGTAATGGTTTCCATCATTATTACGTATATGAGCGAAACTAATAGTTTCTGATTTAAAATCAAAATTATGGACGTACGTAGCTGTACTAATGTAAAATTCTCTTACATATTTTGTGGTGTTAGATTATTATTAAAAAATTATTATTAATAAGAGACAGATAAGAGAAACTCAATGCATTGCTTTACTTAAAAATTAGATGATTCAGTTCTTTATAAAATCCCGGATGTAAGATAATTTTGTCGAAAATGAAAGGAAGATCCAAACAGATGAATACATACGTACAATCGGACACGCTGTCTCTTCTGCGGGCGATTCACGATTAATTTATATCTTGAAGTAGAGCGGCCCTATATTAACACTTCTTCAAATAAATTTACAGAACTCAGGTCTCCTGTCAATTTTTTTAAGTGCCCCGCAATAATCTTAATCGCCTCCTCGAGCGAGATTTCGCTCGTTTTTCGCGGAGTAGCCCAGATTCCAAACAGATGGCCCACAATAACTGAGTCTGTGCGTATTGCCAGTGCGCGACGACAAGAAAGAACGGTCCGACGTGGATTAATTTAATCCGGCGGTTACAAGGGGAGAGGCGGAGGATGGGAGCGAGAAAGGTCTGTCCCCGCGTTCTCTCCTTGTCGATACGAGAAGAAGCATAATTGTAGCGTTTAATAAAGAAATGACACACTAGGAAGAGTAACTGGGCCGACGCGAGCGCGTCTTGCACACGCACATAAACGCATATGGCCTCGAATTTACGAGCGCGTGCTACCGCAGATCCAGAAGGGAAAATTGGTCGCGATGTCCATTAATCAGTAAGGAGACCCGTCGCGCGTAACGGATAATTAATGTCCACCTTCGCTTTTTGCGCGATCCTCCGCTCTTGCTCCACGTGTCTCCACCTCGTTGTATCGTATTTTAATGACGCGCCGCATACGTGGCGATTCGCGTCGACTTCGTATGTTATACGAGGTAGATTGATGTTTCAACGTCAGATCCAAAGTACAGCATGTGCTTTCTAAAAACGTTTGCTACCGATATATCGGCAGAGGTATGTTTACAGGGTTCTTCAGCGATGTAATTAATTCTGAATCTTCGCACGGAAAAGGGTTTTGCTGAAGGTATTTAAAAATTGAACGGGATATAGATCTGAAAATAATTTTGTTGAACTTTAAAAATAATTATAGAAGAGATTTAAATGGGGTGGTAAACTGTTAAAATTTTTTGCAGGATTATTATCATGCTTGAGTGTTCCACATAATTAATTTTGAAAGTCCCAAAGTAACAAAATTATTTTCAGATTTACATCTATACGGAAAGAATTTTCTCTGGATAAAATTTACCCTGAAAATATCACGATAGGACAATATTGTATTTCGAAAAATTTTATGTGATTTTCTCTGACTTATTAATATCTACTACACAATAAAACATAAAATGTGTTTGATTATTTTTATTTAACTGTATAGTTATATAAATTTCAATGGTATATAAATATGTTTGAACACTTTACAATTCTTTACTGTTTCAAATAGAATAAATGCCCCTCAAGTAGAGATAAACATATATACAATATTTTCATATGAAAATAAATTTCATATATAATGTAAGACAATTTTGGCTCAAATTGTAAAAATTTTGCCTTAAAACATTTTACAATGTTATTTTACAATGGTAATTTTTCTTAAGTTTATAAAATCTTTTAAATATTTTAAAAGTTTTTGTCATTACTTAATCGTAGGGGAAAGTTCCTGAATGCGTACCGGTCTCTTAAAGCATATCTATTAAATATTTAACATTTTTACTTCACATAAGTAACATTTAGTGACAAAAACAAAAACAAAAAATAAATAAGAAATAAGTACTATAAAACAAAAATTTAAGAAGTTTTATTTTGTTTTATGCTATCAGCATTTTAGAAAATTAAGTACATCTGATGTAAATTTTTCATCAACTTATTGTATAGTTGATGATAACGTAATTATGAAATTTTATTTTGAATTGTTATATATATTTTTATAAAAGAGAAAGCTTGTTGTAATATATTTTAAATTTATTGTATGAACATATTTACAGTTATTATAAAAATTAAGTCAATATTTTTATAAACTCTATCAAGTTTCCTAATTCGTACTATCACAAATTTTACTATAAAGAAATGATACTAAATGTAAGATTGATAAGTGATAATAACAAAAAACTAGTAGTTGCTATGAATAAAAATATATCTATTACAAAATTAAATTCAAGATAATTTTTTTTCAGTATTTTCATCTTTTTATTATTGTTATTTATTAATTATTGAATATTTGATTGTTTTTTTAAATAAATTATTAATAAAATAAATATTAGTTAATGATTTCTTATATTTTTAATTACTTTAATTAATAAATTCGATATTTTCGAAGACGATATGATTTAAGAGACCACAGGTACACTTTAAGCGACTGATTTTCTAATCCATACCTTTCGCAGCATGTTATGAAAAAACTTATAACAAATTTATTTGTTATTATTAAAAATGTTTAACATGTAATAATAAATGACTGAAGCATCAAGCTACAATTTCAAACTTTGATTTGCATTCAAAACATCACCAAATTCGAAATATAATAAAAAATAGCTTATGTGGTACGCATTTGGCAAATCTCCCCTACTTATTTAATAGGTTGTCAAGAGTTGTTCCAAACTTATCACCACACGTGATAAAAAAGTGTAACGAATTTGCTGATAAAGTATAATGAAAAAATTTCTCCTAAAGGATACCTAAATTTTTAGACACTTTAGTAAAACCGTTTTTTCTGTGCGTGGATTATCTCATTTTAAATATATTATTATTTCGTTCCACATCGCTGACGCGAACAGGATTATCGAGTTGAAGGAGACAGATGAATTTCATAAAAAAAAGTAATCTTATTTATGCCAAGTAATGAAACCGAGCGGCACGTGCGTAGATTTTGATCGTCTGCGATAAAAGCGGCTAGAGAATCGTCGGTAAAATCCCGGAAGGAATCCTGGAATGCCCATCAGAGGCACGCGACTGGCACACGACGCTCGGCAAGGGGGTGCGCATAAGGTGTCCCCTTTTTTTTCGGACCGCCCTTCGCGTACGGTGTGTGCTCGGACGCGCTCGAGGAACCGTGGTGGATCCGGAGAGTGGTTACTCGGTGTCATCTGGCAAGCAGAGGAGCCGGCGAACCCCGAAAGCACATGGACGTTTTGAGTCGTTGTGTGCGTTTCTACTTATAGCGCGATATATACCTGTGCGCGTCGACATAACGGTCAGATCGGTCGATTCGATCCAATACAGCCGGTGTACAACAGCACTGCCGGCGTGTGCGTGGCAGAGAGAATGTTGCGAGATTCCACGTTCCACACGCTGCGTTTAAATTTCGCTGGATCTTAACTCGCGCAATTAACAAATCCATTCGATGTATTGCTTTGCCAACGAACTCTCCTTTGACAGATCAATTTAAAATTGTCATCGTAAACTTCGTACGGTATACGCTAAGATTAAGGTCGAGAGCTCCCAGAGATCTGATGTTTCGTTTGATGTTATCAGTTTATAGGGAGACAATTTACTACTTTACTGTTGTAAATAAAGAATTTTGAGATTACTTTTTTAAAATGTATAATAATTTCTTGTTTAATTTACTATTAATAATTTACTATTAAATATTATTAAAGGAAAGTTGTTAATACTAGCATAGATCTAAACCGGAACCCCCTTATTTCTCGAAAATATTGCATTGTATTAGTAGATACTGATAAAAATATGATCTTATTAGATAATTAAAGAAATAAAAATCAAGGTTCATATATTCATGGCCTTTTTTATATAAAATCTACTAGAAACTAATTTTTGAAAAGCGAGAATAAAACTTGCAGAATTTTCTTTTGCAAATTGCATAGTTTAAACAATAGTAAGTATATTATTGATAACATTAGATCATTTTACATATGTGTAGCTTCCTAAAATTGTTTTGTTTATATTTCTCTGTTTCATATTTCCGTCATGCGTAGTGCGATTTGGAACATAAAATCGCTGTACAGCGTAAATCAGTGCATCTGTTCATAGAGAATAGGCGATAACTATGAGATCTTCAACTACAATGTTGACAGATATTTCATGATCTCTTTCACATTTTGTTTAATATCTTGAGGTAAGAAAAATAGTGTCAGACACAACAGTTTTACGTATATATTAATAAGGTATCAAAAATATAAGTGTAAAGTAAAAGGATTCAATTTTACAGCTTTATTAAATCTATAAACTTTGATGTTTAAAATATGTTTTGCTACTTAGTTTGTCGATTTATTTTACAGTTAACTCTTTTCCTACAGGGCCGTGTTTGAATTCTACTATTGTTTACACGAAAAGAACAATTTTACTGCAGCGTCTAAAAATTTAGATAGATACAGATCAGAAAATAATTTTACTTTGGACCATCAAAATAATTATGCAGAACGCATGATAATGTTACTGCAAACGGTTTTGACATTTTAGCAGCCAAATTAAACATTTGATACAATTTGTTTAATGGTTCAACATAATTATTTTCAGATCTATATTTCAGCAAAATTGTTCTTTTCGTGTACTATATATGGGCTCAATTTCTCAAATGCTTTTTCTAAGATATGTTGCAAAAATATTAATTATTACAAAATACAAAACAGTATTATAAAAACTGTAACACTTCTGATAGAAGATACTTTCTGATTTGTATTCATGTTTATAAAGTTTTATTTTTAATTTTTATTTAAGAAATATCTGAAAACGAAGTGATATGCTAGTATTGATGACTTTTATCTCTAAATATCATATGAAATTATACACGGGCGATTACATTTCTTACACTTTCTTTTCTACAATATTATTTTTACAAATGTTATTTGTCATTGTCGGAGTGGTATACGTTCGCACGATACGATCTGCTTCATTGATCTGGAGCGGTAAATCGCACACACGCGCAGCAAATCGATGCGATGCGCCCGATAGTTTTTAATGCCCTAATTGAAAGAAGTTGATGAACCACAGTATTCTCGAACAGGGAATTAGGATGATCGTATAATATAACCTGTCGGATGACGAAAAAGATTATACAAATAAGGAAACGGAAATGCTGGCATGGAATGCTCATTTCATTTGACTACATTCGCTTTAACTTTTTCTTAATTAACATCGCCATATGTTGTACTCTGATTCAGATATGCACAATGTTGACTACGATTTTATAGCATGTGCCCAAAGAATTTCAAAATAATGCTGTATGTTATCCAAAAATAACAATATTATTTAATATATATTCGATTTTGTTTGTATTATTTTACATTTTTTCTTTATACACTGTATATTCTTTTTTATTTTTCTTTATGTAAAATAAAATATAAGAAAGAATATAGAATATAAAAAAAATGTTTAAAAAATATATGTAAAGAATAAATATTTTTCGATTATGTATATAAAAAAATATATACAAAATATATAAATAAATATATATGTAATACTTTATATATTCTTTTTCTTAGATGAATAATAAAGATAACGTAAGATGTATATAAGTTTTATTATTATATTTACAATTGTGATATTAATATGTATTCAAAACATACATATATGTACATAAAATCTAGTATTTTAATCAATTCTCCTTTTAAATAGACATACATAAACACATTTATATCTTTAAAATATCGAATTTTGCGTATAAAATGTGTTTTTAATGTATATTATGTTATTAATTTTCAATATACTAATATTTAAAATAAAGTAGAATATGAAAAGGGATAATGAATTCGAAGAATAAATTCTTAGATATTAAATTTCTTTTTGTGAGATTGCCACGAATTAACAATGAGATAAGATAAAAGCAAATATTTAATACGCTTTAAAGGGAGGAGAAAGAAATAAAGATATGCTTTCGCAGGTTGGGAAAAGGAAATTGAGAAGACATACCGCCGGTACAAATGCAGAGGTTTGACTCTGCCATTCAAGAAACGATATTAACGGTTCGATTATGCTTTCTCTCTACCTCTCTCTTCTTCTCTTTTCTTCTCGCTCTGTCTCGCAAATCTGCCGCGCCGTGGGTGGCAGTCATTCCGCAGCTTCCACACGATGTGTACGTGTAATATACCATGTATATATGTCGCGGCCGGCAATACGTTTACATTCACATGTACGTTTCAGATTTACTGGATAGTCTTTCAACCACATATTATCTGACCATTTTCAAGACGACTTTATCTTAAGGAGAATTTAATAGGGATTGATTTTTTTAACTTCTGACACTAATTATCCTAATGAACTAATGTTAAATTGAATTTATATTAGAGAAAAATGTATATTACAATATAATTGAAAAATATTTTGCAATACACCTATGTTGTAGCTTGATGCAATTTGTAATATAAATTAATTACATAATAATTTTTTTATCCATCAAACTTTAGGACAAAGTCAACAAAAATGTGAAATTTTTTTCATCAATTTTTAACTAATGTTCCTGCGATAGAGTGCTTGTTACGCAAACTAAGGGATCGTAAAGGCCGCTTTAACTGATGTCCGCCATGTATGACAATGATTGTACAATGTTGAGGACCAGTTTTTCACCAGCGCGACTTTCGCGGTATCAAGCGTAACTTGTATTTTAAACAAAAAATTTCGTACACACCTTAATTGGACGCTATCGTTTCTGGACGATCTTGCGATGGTTAATGAGCACTTCGTATTAAAGGAAATACATTACATTTCAAATGCAATACCTCAGCCAGTAAGATCGAGACGTCTGTCTTGATGAAGCCTTAGCGACACTGTTGGAATTAAGGATGAAACCGTTTATGATCATTACTAATCTTGATTGCTGATCTCTGTGCAAAAACATTTATTAATAAGAGTTGAAAGATGTTTGGCTCAATCAGTGCAATTACAATTCGTATTGTAAGAGGCAGGTTAATAATGATCAATAATATAAAGACGTAAATTATTATAATTAATCAATTAGAGTTAACATTTATTATGAAATTAACATAAGATGAACAATTCGGGCTTATTTGCTCTTCTTCAGCATCTTTAAATTCTTATTCATAAAACAATGTAAATGTTATCTAACTACTAAATTAACAGACTTAATACATAATATCTGACTAAAAATGAACAGAAATCAAGTATTCACAAAGTTTAGAAAGAAAACTGAGTTGGACCGTGATTAAGTTACTTACACAAACACATTATTACTCTATGTTTCTTCGAAATAATCTTCGTCCAATTATGTACAGTGTTGTGGTTGTGTGAGCAATATCTTAAAATTTCTATCGAAAATCTTGTCAACTTATTGTAAGATGATGATGTTTGAAAACATCTTGGAAAGGCAGACATACAATTGTTCTTATGTTAATTGTTACAGCTAACAGCTTTATTAGAAAATTGTCATTGGCAGATATACAATGCTTTTCATGCGAAGGAGTTCATTAATTGATAATTAAATCACATGAGCTTCAGTCGTTAATAAAGCTCTTATTAATTAACGGTTTCGATCCTGGACGATTTGTTTCCTTGATGAAACATATGGGAACATATCCATGTTATAACAGTTATTTAAAAAACACAATATAATTATTTTAATAATAATAATGTTAAAAAATTCTAATTTTTTTATCTAAAGATGTTGTTATTTTCTATAAAACATTTTTCTTCTCAACTTACACATGAAAATTATTATTGAATATTGAGAATATATTTTTCTTCATAAAGCTATACAAAATTTCTTCATATAGGTCGTAAATAACGTCTGTTTAACGATATAATCTCAATTCAACATTTAACATTTCGAAAACATAAAGATATTTTCAAAAGAAGAAGTTCTTCTTCTTCTATGTTTTGAGAATTAATGTATATCTATACGGAGTGTTTCACGCTACCAATTACGATTCTGAAAATCAACTTAAGTAAAAAATTCTGATATAAAATGTCACAATACTGTTCGAGTTACAAGTTTGTTGAACGATGTAGAGTTGTCACTCACAGGCAGTACTCATTCCACGTCTATGACGAGTTACCGGAAGCCATTCATTTCGTTTGACAACAGAAATGAACCTGACAATGAGTGGGTGTGAAGCATATTTGCCATTGATTATTCTGCATTTGAAATGTCTCTACAGAAAAGGACGATAAACGATACGAAAAAAATAAATAGCATATGTGAATGGTCTTCATATTGAATGTTACATAATCCGAAGATAATTAATTTATTGTCTCTCCACGAGTGTTCTACATTTTATAAAGATGTTTTGCAAAGCTCCGGCTATCGGCATTGTGACACGATGAAAGTCATGCCTTGCAGATAACAGTCTTTTCTAAGAGAGACAATGATCTTCAAGGCTAGATCTTATCGATTATTAAGTATACTGCTTTAACTAGCGTTTACGACTTATCAATTATACCATTTTTTATTATAAGTTTCATTAACAGTTTAAAACTGGTAATAAAAACATTAAATAATATTTATTAATAATAAAATAATAAACTTTAAATACTAAACGTATGGAAACACGTACATAATTGCAATTGCAACTTTCTTAGCTTTAAATAGAAATGTTTGCATTTAAACGTTCCAAAAAGCTTTGTTTATGTAATTAAAAATAAGGAAATCACATTATATAATCGTTAAACATTTTTATTTTATTTAAAAAAATACAAGCTGTCTCTCTCAATTAGAACATTCTTCATAGTAAATTTAATAAAACTTTTTAAGCTCCGAAACGCTCTATAGCCTTAATTATTATTTGAATAATTGATTTATTTCCGATTGGCACGAAGGCACAGTAATAATAACATTTACGTGTATGTAAGATCGCGTCGTTTATTACTTCTCTGCAACACCTGCTATGCAACATTTTTACATATAGCGTAATGATCGGTCGTAATAATATCGCCTGGCATGACGACGATACGTTCGCTTTATTTGGACGTAAATCAGCGAGAGGAGTGAAAGGACAGCGATCAGGAGAACCGTATTGCGATGCAAATCGCGTTTGCGTCGCCGCTTTTAGCTTGACATCTGCGCACAAAATTAAATGGAGACATCTCCATAACGACGTCATCTCGTTTCCATATGTTTGACCACGGTTGTGGATCGAGAGAAAGGTACTTATGCCTAAAAATTGCGTAAAAATAACATTTTCCGCCATATCGTCTTTCCTTATGTTACATAAATTAATATAATTTTTTGCACATCAGCGTGCGATGAAGTGCATAATTATCATAATCAACGCAATTAACTGCTTTTTATTAAATAAGCCTTGCCCTAATACTTTGTTTCCTTTCCCTTTTCCACATAATCTCACTGGGCAGCAAAAATATATAAGGGAAAAGGATTTATTTAATCGAGATTAACGCTCACAGTGGTGGTCCTCTCGTGATATATGTTCAGGCTCCTTATCAGTTTCGTTGCGCCTGCCCACATCTCCGTGGCGACCGGGATACGTATGCAGCGAAATTGTTATATCTGGTCAGCTTTCGCGATTGCGTACGTGCATACGCACACGCGTATTTGAGTCTCGGGCGCGCGAGTGCGCAAACACACAGGTTGAAATTATATGGAAATTGGCCTGCGTGCCGCGCCGGCCACAACGGAGTGTTACGACGATGTTCCCAGCGCCGGTGGCGCGAGACGGGGCCGACAGACTCCATCGGAAGAGAGGGAGCATATTCCCGGGGACCACACCGGGTATCATTTGCCATTCCGCGCCATTATGCCGGCCGAAAACGCGGAACCGCGCGTTTCACGGACGTCTACTTAAGTGATTTCACCGGCGATTAAAGCCGCGTACGTCCCTTTGGCCGATCACTGGTGCCGGCACCGGTACCGCTCCGCCGTGTTCGCCAAAAGCGAATTTAGGTCTCGGATTCATGACCCCCTCGGGGAGCCACAAAACGGATTCTAGACGTTCAATATTATAGTACGATATTTGAATATTACACATTGTCATTAAATGATTGTCTGGAGACTATATTGAGAGTTTGTACAATACATTGTGCAATTTATTTCCATTAAATCTTGGCTTGTTCAATGATCAGATGTTAATTAACTCTTGTCATAAATACAGTTATTATTATCAAGTAAGAAAGAGATCAGGTCTAGTTAGCACAAAGAGTGAGTTGGCATTTCATTTCGTTTTTATGTATTTGTAATAAAAGAAACAAAAGAAAAATTATCGTAAAATATTTTTTTTATATTACAAACGTAATACAATATTTTTTCTATTATTTTTTTCGCCACAAATACATAAAAACGGAACGCAATGTCAACTCGTCCCTTGTGTCAATTAGTCCCGGCATCTCTTAATTAATAAGCAAATGTTAAGTAAATAGTTTCACTATAATTAAAGTTGCATTTATTATAAAAGTGTTTATTTTATTTATCTTCCATACTTTAATATTTTACTATATAAATATTTGAAATTATTATAATTTATAATAGAACTTTTTCATTTAGTAGAACTATAATTTAGTAGAATTCTTTTTTATTTTGGTAGAATTACACATGTAAAATTATTATTACTAATATTATAACAATAATAATTACAAAAGTGGAATTTCTAATCATAAATATTTTACCATACAATTATAATCACCAATATCATTTTCTTGTCAGTATAGATTTCACAAACATAATTTATGCTATAATTATTCTTAAAGCTGGAACAATAATAAGATGCTTTTTCATGTTGATGCTCGATGCTCATTTTAAGATTCAAGATAGATCACGTGATCGAAAGTAACCATTCAAGTTTCATTAATCAACATTAATTCTGATACGTAGTCTATTAACGCTAAAAAGATGTCAAGTATCATAAATTAACAATAGGCATTGGAAATATATTGTGCAATAGTATCCACAGACTGCCAAATATTTTACAAATTGCACAATATATTTCAAAGAATTTTAATTGTTACATTCAGGATCTCGGGGATGTCTCTGATTCTATTTATTTCATTAAGAGATAAAAGAAGAGAATTGGATGGAAGTGGGAAGAACGCAACAGAACTTATCTCGTAGGCACATATAGTAGGACGTGTGCCCATGAGTCGAACTCACTAAGACCTAGTTTCTTTTATCATCTTAGTTAACTTATGAGCTTCATCCAATGAGCTTCATTCATGATGATGCCACAAGTGAAGCTCATTGGATAAAACATGTGGTTAAGTCTAACTAAGTTAATCAAATAATAAAAAACCGAGCCTAAATACTCTAAGATATAGGTCAACGTACCACAAAGACGCTAACTCTTATCCGGTATCGTGTAGTCGTCGGTCCTTATTTTGAGTCAACGAACTTAATCGTTTTGACTCGGGATCGCACCAAGTGTTTTTTTTTCCGAACGAGAAATAAGAGGAAGGTAATTAGCGGAATTTAATTAGCGGATGCTAGTTTGTGTATGATAATTTATTTACTAATTAATGAACAACATTGATGATAATAGACATGTATTGTTTGACATTATACTAAAATAAAGTTTGATAATAAGCTGTGAGGTCAAGTAAACGTAGTTAAAAATTACAATGACAACTTAAGTCCTCACGTATATTATTTCATTGGATATTTTCTTTAATGAAATAATTCTTAATTTACGCCAAAAGATGCCATTAGAAAGTCAAACGCAGAATATTTACGTGCAATAATATATTCTTGTAATAAACTACAAAGTAAAAACGTTTAGGTCTGTGATTTAGACCACTTTTAATATGAATAAAAGTGAATTACCATAATGTAAGTGTTCGGAATACTCTAATATTTCGCAGAAGTTTTATATTTCTAAAAGTGATTATTTTCTAAGTATGTGTGTGTGTGTGTGTGTGTTTGGAGAAAAGATGAGATTGGCCGAATGCGTTTAGTTATAAGTTTTTTTTAGAGTCCAATGAATTCAGACGTGATCCGGGAGAAGGTGATCGTCCTTCTCCACCGAGGAGATCAGAGGAGAAAGAGAGTTCAGCAATTGGAAGAGTAGGGCAACGGAAAGAATCGGACGAGTTTCGGTTAGGAGATGATCTTCCAGAAGACTCAGGCTGTACAGATACTAGTACTGGGATCCAGAGGTCAGGGAAATCGTATTCAGCGAGAAGATTTGATCCGGAAAAAGGAAGGGAATTAGAGGAACCGATAATATTAGAACTACGAGTGCCGCCTAAATTAATGTTATCTACTTGACGATTGTTTAATTCAGCTAGTTTCCTCTTGTTCAGGCGATTCCGGACGTGCTTGAGCGCAGTACGAAAGACGCGGAGATGGCGACGCGTTTCGTGGGTTCAAGGACTTGAAAGATCACTGAAAATTTAAATTAGTCCCGTCACTGACCAGAAAACGGTTCTTTCTCTCTCTCTCCCTCTCTCTCTCTCTTTGAAAAAATTCTTTTATATAGATTCGCAACCGATCAATTAATTTGTGTGTTATAAAGAAAGGTCGACAATGGGACACTATGAGTCTAGCTGGAGCTAAACTCAATTAGAGGAAATGAAAAATGCTACGAATCTAACCGAAGCTAAACCCAAATAGCGGTAATGGAAATGCTATGGGTCTAGTCGAAGCTTAACTCAAATAGCCGAAAAATGGGGGATTATAGTGAACGTATAAGTGATTACAAATTGTAATTTACGTTAATTGTAATTTACGTTAATTGTAATTTATGTTAATTGTAATTTAACAAATTGTAATTTATTGTAATTTACAAAAAAAAGTTTATCGGAAGGAGTGTAAAGAGAGAAATAACCAGAAGAAAAGAAAAAAGATGAATGAGAGTAGTGATTCACTACTTGTTGCTATAGATTTTTCTTGTGGATCCTGGGTAGTCTTAACGGAAGTCAAATTGCCGGTCCTGCCTACTGCCAGTCCTAATGCAGCTACGCGGGTAGTCGATTTTTGATCTCGTGATGGCTGGGGTACTGAACTTGTGCACAATACTCACGGCGAAAAGACTAATGCTCGCGGAAGCTAAGTCTAACATTTTTGAAACGGTTGAGCGTGAGCTTTAGTTCTGATTTCAGAGAAAGAGTGCGTTTGCGACCGACGCCGACGATCGAATAACTAGGAGTGAGTTCCCGACCTGAGGGAACTCTCTTATTTATTCTAAACTCGATCTATGCATCTCTGTGTTTAGGAAGAATATCGTGTGCACCGAATTTTTGGTTGCTGAGAGGGCCGTGTGCGCTGAATTTCGGTTGCCTGAACTATTATCTCTAACGTTAACTGACGGACTCTGCACGTGTCCAGCGTCAATCAGTGGAATTCTTTCTCGGGATTTGCCCTCTGCCCTCATAAATTGAATTTCTTTTCAACCGACCTTTTGTCGGTTGTCTACGCGATTAATGAGGGCGACTCGCTAATGACTCGGAGGGAATCATTATTTGACAGTTCTCTTTAAAATTTATTGGGATTAGGTCACCGCCCGGTTAAGATCGCTTCGCATTTTATGTGGATGCTCCAACAACGAAACTCAAATTTTGACATTTTCTTATATAATTTAACGAAATTAAAGTCTAGTAACAGGCTAATGAGAGTTTAGCGCGGTTCGTACTGCGCAAAAAAAACACAATTACATCAGTGTCTTAAACAACATTTATATTTGATACATTACAATAATTTCAATTCGAATTTTTCAACTACTTTTCGAGTCATCATCAGCGTAGTAATATAAGTTCACGAAACTATCTAGCCATCGTCGATCCGACGTGTGGATGAGTCACTCACGGTTTGGCAAACCCGAAGTGTTAATTTTCCACCGTGTCTATTGACCAAGGAGATGGATTGATCTC
>QKQZ01029232.1:0-42813 GCA_003595255.1 Solenopsis fugax | reverse complement strand
ACAAAGATATTTCCATTTTTACGAATTACCCCACCTAACGAATAGCCCCGGTCTCCCCTATTTATATATTTATATATTATAAAAATATTTAGTTTTGACATTGGACATTTGATAAACATTTCTTGAAATATATTATAAAATTATTAGTAATAAATGACACTATTTAAACTTTATTTTTTGCACAAATTTAAAATAAAAAAACATTTATATTAATATTTCAGGAATATTACTTAATATTAAATAATATTAAGCGTTTATAGGGAAAGACATCTTAAAAACTTCTTTTAGACATGTGCTGTTTTGAGGTACATAAAAATATTACGTAACATTCAGATGTCAATGATATGGAGTTACAAGCTTCCTCAATATTTCTTTTTTCATATTACTTAAGATGTTATTTATAAAAATGTAATACGACACTGCATAATAAATCGAAGAGAAACAGAGATACTATAGATTTAAAAAATGAGTTTTAAAAAACAATATTTTGTTATAAAATCATGTATTTAATCAAAATGGAGAAAAATATATTGTCCTTGCTTGTGTGCATTATTCAATTTGTTAGTGCTGCATTATATTAATAAAGATTTTTCGAGATCATCTATATTAATGTTATAATTGTTCCTAATATGTATTATGCGAATCTGCGAATGATCGTCAAGTAAGATTTAAATTCTTTTATATACTATTCATTTGTAACTTTTAGTCATTTTTTGTTAATAAATTATACGCATTCAGTTAAATAATGAGAAAATATGGAGATAAGTACAGTATCCGTGGATTGATAGAATGTCTATGTGGATTGCTCAATATGTTTTTCTAAGATAAAACAAGTACATTTTTGACGGTATTATGTAGAGTGATATTCTTTCTACTAACGGAATATTGTCGGTGTCTCGGTACTGCGTGAGATAGGAGAAATCACGAGCGAATTATAAATTTAAGGGGGCGCCCAAGTTCACAGTAGGTAAATAACTCCTGTAATAAATTCGTGTCGCTCTGTTTATTTAGGCTGTGTTGTTAGTTTTATGTGAATCGTCTCTGACACTAATCTTTATATTAGAGAAGATTCATTATCCAACACTTGTATGTCCAATTAAATCCATGATCTTTTTCTTTTTCGATAGGCCGTGATCACTGAAGGAAATTGTAATTTTTTTTTATTTCTATGTTCTTTTATTCTGGTTCTTAGTAATCTCTTGGTCTGGCCTACATATGTAGCATCGCAGTCTTGGCAGCTGTTTTTATGTGCTACATTGCATTAAAACAATGTAACTACACGATCTTGTTCAGTTTTTATGAGAATTTCCCTAAAAAATTAATTATCAAGTGAGTCAGTCTGACATTAAATTTTTTTATTACTGTTCTGCATTTTTCAATTAAAAGCTCAATTATTTTATTCATCAAACTGTACTTCAATAAAGTCTAGACTCAAAGTTATGACTTATTTATTATATTGAATATTATTTATAAAAATGTAGCGATACTGCATAATGGGTTGAAGATTAACAGAAATGGTAATGCGGCCCATCACAAGAATAAATAAAAAAATTTAGTTTTAAAAAACATAGTATTTTGTTATAAAAATATATATTTATTCAGAATAAAGAAAAAATATTGCAGAATATGTGCAAATGATGATGAATTCTAAAATGATGAATTCTAAGGCTTGAGCCGAAACGTTACATTACATTTCTATTGATCTAAATCAATGTGATTATGTTTTGAGATCACCTCTCTTTGCGCATCGCTTACCGCGCCTGACTCGTATTTGCCGTAGTCATTCTTTGTTATATTTATAATCTCACGAGTCTTATTTTTTATATTGAATTCTAAGAATTTCAGTTATCGTATTGAAACATCAGCACGCTACATTAGTAAAATCCTATGCTGTTGTTTAATTTTGCATAATTCGAATAGTGTATAACTGAATAAAATATTAAATAACGGAAAAGCACTCGAGTGTATTCAGAGAATTCAGTGAATTCTAAGAATTTCAGAATCCGTGTTATCGTATTAAAACATCAGCACGTTACATTACTAAAATCCTATGCTGTTGTTTAATTTTGCATAACTCGAAATGTGTATAACTGAATAAAATGTTAAATAACAAAAAAGCATTCAAGTATATTTATGTGATAATACGCTCACGTTTAAAAAGAATGAAAAAATATGTGTAAATCAACGTTAAAATATTTATTTTGAAAAAATTTCGAATGCTTGAAAATAAAAATGCCTTGTAACAAATGTCGGTTGTTGTATATTGTCATATTAGCATCACTTTGTAACGGCGGGTTATTAAGCAAATGATTTCATAAGTGATCGCTAGAATTTTTCAACTATTAATAATGGAAATCTTACGAATGGTCATAATATCTAGCTATATTATCACCTTCTCCTCTAATATTGAATCAGTACTACTGACAGTACGCATTAATATTCTTACAAGATTATTTTTGCGATTATGTCATCTACGACTGTGGGACTATAGCGAAAACACTAATGCGTCTTCACACATTATCATTGTCAATATTTCTACCAAATAGCGATACTAATACTTGAGAACGAAGAAACATTTGCATCGATATTCTATATTAATATTAACCACGCAATCAATAATATTATCAGTGTCTGTTAATACTGTCCCTATTAGGCACTACGGCTAGACTGATTCTGTGAAGCTTCATTATGATATTTGTCATGAGTGTGCAGTCATTCCAAACGTAAAAATCTTGTGACTCCAACCATTTCATCCATTGACACCTGAATATTACATATTACCTTTACGATATTATTTTACGACTTTATAGTATATGCTGAAGGTAAATAAATATTCATCCATTCTTACGATTTTACATCTTAATATCGAAACTTTTCAAAAATCGTGAAATACATATATACCTGAATGTCCTCTTGTTAGTTTTTTCAGCGTGCGTTTATTAGAACCGAACAAAAAAAAAGGTAAAACCCCCCGCCTAGTTGAAAGTTGAGAGTGCCCTAAAAAAAATCCAAAAGAGAAAGAGAAAGTCGAGCATGTATCCCCGTGTGTAATTGTCTCAGTTCATAAACTATACTTCTCTCTGCCTGCTCTACATTTTTGCAAAATTTTTCGCCCCAGTCATGAGATCCGGTCTTTTTAGTTGCGTTTGCTTTCACATTTATTATTCGGATTGAAACGACCCAGACGTATTATGCGTATAAAGAATGGAGGGAGGAAAAAAAGTCTGTAAAAAAAATAGGGCGAGAGAAGCCAATGGACCGCGCCATGGCTCATCCCGTGTACATGGCGTTTCTATTGTGCTCGACGCAGCCTGACGATACACGAAATGTGTCTATCAGCTACGGCAATTTTTTAAAAAAAGCCTCGAAACTGGAGTAAAAAGTTGAACGTCATCGGGGACGAAGAGAACGAGAGAAAAAGCAGAATTGCCGAGAATTTCCTAGACAGACTCGATTCACGGGATCGAGGATACATGCGACGTCTTATTCACGTAGCGCGCGAGTCGGAATGCGACGCAAAAATTGAGAAAGAAAGATATCAATGGAGACATTTTATAATATGAATAAATACACTGAGAAAAAAGAGAGAGAGAGAGAGAGAGAAATGGTGGAAATTGTCATAATTTAACTATAATTCATAGTTAATCTTTTCGGCTAACTATGAATTATAGTTAAATTATGATAATTTCAACTCCATTATAAATTATGAGAGTTTCGAATTCATTTCGGTGTCATTTATACATATATTGTTTTAATCATACAAATTATAGCTACTAGTTATTATTACTACACAAATAGCGGATATTATAAAATTATACTCATCATAAATGCATTTATCACATACACAGAAAAAAAATTAGTATTAAATCAACAATTCATTGTTTCATATATAAGCAAGAATATAAAATCTCCTTGGAAGTATTTATAATCTCAAGAGACATAATTTGCTAACATAAAAAAATTTTGTTTCTTCATGTAAGCAAATTATGTCTGTCCCATGATTATCAAATTCTCCCAAGAAAATTTTATATTCTTGCTTATATATGAAACAATGAATTGTTGATTTGATAGTCATTTTTTTATGTTTAGAAATGTTTATTTTGTTTTCATCGTTTATATCTTAATATTTTACTATGTGAACATTTAAAATTATCATAATTCATAATAAATTTTTTTTCATTGGCAGAAGGTCAAACATGAAGTTATTATTACTAACATTATAGCAGTAATAACTATAAAAATGAAGGTCTTAAGTCCTTATAATCATAATTATTTTACATGCCTATTAAAGTCAAAAATACCATTTTTCTCTTAGTGTAGCGATTGATATGTGTATAGCATAGAAATAAATATCAGCATTTCCGGTCACGCCTAATAATCATAAGTTTTGCGAATTTTGTACATTTCTTTATGCTTCGACGGAGAAGTAATAACTAAAAAAAGACTAGATCTCATGGGGGGCTGGGACAAAAAATTCGCAAAAATACAAAGCGAGCAGGGAGAAGTGTATTTTACGAGTTGAAACAATTACAGGAAGGTACATGATCGATTTTCTTTTTCTCTTTTAGATTTATCCTTCAACTTGTCCTCAATCAGGCAGGGGGTTTTAGTTTTCCCTTGTTCGGGAAAATCTGTCGTAAATCGAGAGAGTAAAAAATAACGCGCGGCGCCGTTGGCACACAGAAAAGAAATTAGTATCAAATCAACAATTCATTGTTTCATATATAAGCAAGAATATAAAATCTCCTTGGAAATATTTATAATCTCAAAGAGACATAATTTGCTAACATAAAGAAATTTTGTTTCTTCATGTAAGCAAATTAGGTCTGATCAAAATTATCAAATTCTTCCAAGAAGATTTTATATTCTTGCTTATATATGAAACAATGAATTGTTGATTTGATAGTCTTTTTTCTGTTCATGTGCTCTAATTCTTACGACTGCCGCCCAGAAGGAAGATTGGTTATCAGCGCGCGAATCTCGGGCACGAGGACACCACGTGCGAGGGTGCACCGAGACAGCGGGAACGATAGCCTGCTACGGTGATCGATAGCCGGGGTGGTGGAAGAGAGAGTTTGCGTATATATCGACGCGAAACGTTTCACTCTCTTTCGCTGAATATTCGCGCCGACCTGACCGCCGAAGGATGCTCCGCGCGCATGCACACCGCGGACGTTTCCTTCGCGATGACAGATCGAACGAGCAGTCGCCGCCGAAAGTGTTTCGCGGCGCGCGCGCGAGTCCGATCCCTGTTTCCTGCCGTTTGATTTGGCTTGACCGATTCGTGCTGCACGTACGTTTCACTCTCTCATTCTCTCTGCCACTCACACCCCGTGTAATCGTCTTTTCTGTACTACATGCGTCGTCGTCTTCACGCTTGGGCTCCTCGCGACCGCCTCGACCGGTCGATGCGCTCGGTAATAAGTGTCGCTATAATACGCGCGAGTCCGCAGCGATATTTCGTACTGCGACACTTAAACAGCACGTGAATCGGCGTTTCACTTGTTGAAAATCGTCCCGGACGGAGATGATCGCGAGACGGCAATTGAATGAGATACCGCAGCCTCCGGTCATCCGAAGCATATGGTATTACGTCCGTTTGTTCGGCGTCACGAATGATATTTATTTTACGATTTGAAATGCCGATGAACGTCGCTGGTATAACGCGGAATACGGTCTGCAGAGTTACATGCTTGTAATTTTATTACAGTGAGCAAAAAACGTTGTTGGAAAACTAAAATCTTTACAGTTTTTTCAGGAGGGAAAAGGTTCTAATACTTAGCGAGCTAGCATCATTTATTATTAAATTGATTTCAATTTAATAAACGTGATATTATTTATTCTTATTCAACTTAGAGGTGTGTTATGATTGAAAAAGTAATTTGCCGCGCAGTTTAGTGGCTTTGAAGAAGTGTATAAAATCACACAAATAAATATAAGCACTAAGATCTAGCTACGACCGTGGAAGGCGTTCTCGTTTAATTTGTATTTATACATTATCGGTCGAATATTTCTCTAATTCTAAAATATTTAGTACGTTCAACTAAATATTGAGTTGGTTTAAAAAATGTAAATGTTTGATATAAATAAATTATATTTTTTTGTGCAACTAAATAATTGTTGAATCAATTCAATGTTTAGTTGAACGTATTGGACTAAATATTTTAGTTTTACAAATACAACAAATTTTTTTTCTCAATGTATTATGCACATACGTGATAACCGAATTGAGCTAATGAAACCTTTGTTTTGTATTTACACTTATTACCACCAATCGAATAGAACAAGCATAATTATCGCTAATTTCCACTTTACTACATATTACTTTTAAGTAATATCGCTTTCACTTTTAAGTAACATGAAGTTTTTGGATAATATTTATCGACTGTATATACACTGTATAGACTGTAAATATAGACTGTATATTTTTATTGATTGTATACATATGTTACATATTGTACATTTTCTTTACATAGGGACAATTGCTCCATCTCTAGATAAACTGTGTGGTAAATTATTTAATAAATAAATGTCTACACATATGCTTGAAAAAAATAATTGATAGTGTTTCAATAAACTGATTATTATATCAATAACTGATAATATTTTATTAATTAATTGAAATATCATCAGTTACTGTAATCAGTTTATTGAAATACTGCTTTAAGGGCAAACATGTAATGAATATTTATGGACATAGACATTTAGCTATCAGGTAATTTACCACATAGTTTATTCGAAAATGGGATAACCGACCCTTATATACAAAAACAATACAAAAACGTACAATACAAATAATTGCTAAAAAAAAACATTTAGATTCCTTAATACACATTTAACACATCTAACACATGGTTTTTACTATTAATTTTAATATAATACATGCAATTAATTTATTTTAATTATACGGGCCTGCAAAAAAATAATTTTTAATATACTAGTGGTTTACCATATATTTTTGTGTGCTGAATCCGAATGCGATCAGAATTTACGTAGCATGTTTTTTCAAGTTTTCACGATAAATTGAATTTTATGTAAAAAAAATGATGTTTTAGGCATTTTCATGGCTGTATTAAAAAATTAAGTTTCATCAAAATTTTTATCAATTCATCGTAAAATACTATTCTTTCCCTTCAAAATCCATTTTAAATCGACAGCATACGATATTTTTACTCCGAAATATACCTAATTAAAATTAAAGCATTTTCAAACCACGGAATTAAATGACATAAACATAGTACATTAAATGTTGCACATTACGAGAAACATTTTTTCGTTCGAATTCATTGCGCAAAAGTACTTAATAAAAAACTTGATCTCCCAGCAGGCCTGTGTTATCCATTAATATACTAATGGATAATAATTAATACAATAATTTTAATGTACTAATGGATTATAATTGATTTTATATAATTTAATAATGCTAATTGTTAATATAATCATAAAGTCTTCTTCAAAGAATTAATTTTAAATAGTTTTATTTTTCTTTTTAACATTTCATTGCTCGCATTTAAAATAATTTAAAAGATACGCGAATATTCCCCCGTTTAAATTTTACAAATTGAAAATGGGTTAACCGGGTCTTTTTATCAATCGGGAGTATTATCGAGGCCACAAGGACGTCTTCTGCGCAGGTGCTCGCTGCGGCATGTGAGGCTTTTCGATCGTTTCTTCCTCGGCTGGGAAAGGTGTTTGTCATTCGCCCTACGCCCCGATGTAGATCGCCGTTGTTGTCTCGATGACCGCGCTGCCGCGCGCGATCAAATCGATCTTGATAAAGTAGGAAAAACGAATAGAAAAACAATGGGTCTGCAGGTTTCAATGCGGGCTTTCGCGAATTAAATGTCAACGAGCGAGTCATTGGGAATGAGTCAAAGAGGCGTTAATCGTTTTATTATTGACCACGTCCGTCCGTGATGTATATGTATAGAGTCGCGACACAAGCTTCCCCTTTTCTTCGGCCGATGATTTGATATCCGACTGAGAGAAAGACAGGACCGGGATGGCTAACCGAATCAAGCGATGTATTACAATTGAGAGTGTTCCATTTGTCGAGATTAACGCCGGGACCATTTTCATTGTCAGTCTCTCTCTGCCCGGGACGGGAATAAAAACTATCAAAGCGACGGGAAACGCGCGAGGTTTCTTTCACGTTAAGCCACGCGAGACTCGCTAATCCGATAGTCTAACAAAGGAAATCTTCTGGGCGAACTCTAAAGATCTTTTCAGGAGAAAAATTCTTTGGTTATCTTTATCCTATTTAGTTCCTCCGACCGAAATCTAAAAATATATTTAAAAATTCGACGGAAAGAGGCATAAGACATAAGACTGGTGTTACAAAAATTGAAAGAAATGTTACGTTTTATGTACACAGTTAGATAATTCGTATTAAATTTAACATATGTCGCATGTCCCAAACGGTCCACTCAAATTTTTATGTTAATTTAACACAAGATGAATGTGTTAGAAAGTAACATAAATATTGTGTTAAAAATTAACACAAAATATACAACACTTCAACACAGTTTGGGAACGAAATATGGAAATATTTTTCATCAGTAAAATTAACATTTATAATATATGTTAACACGTACGTTTTATTCAATTATCTTGGACTTTAGATTTTAAAACTAAATTGCTTTTATGTTATTTGTTTATTCGCTCATAAATTATGTCATTTTAACACAAAATGTTCAAATAATATAATCACGTTATGTTAAATTAATATTTGGATATGTGAAAAATTTAACTCAAAAAGGATCGGTTTTAACATAAATACGAAATGTTTTCTACTGTGTATAATATTATTCCTGTGTTTCAGAATCTGTTTAAGTTTTCTTTCCAAGAAATATTTCTAATTAATAATTTTAAGGAATTAATCATTTGAAATATTTCTAATGGTTCGCACGCATTGTTTATTGCCAAGTGGTGTTTTTCAATTAGAAAAATCGACACTATTCGTTATTTAGGTAGCAACCTGACGCTATTTATCGTCACGTTAATTTTAAAACGTCATCTTGACGTCAAAATAACTGTAAAAAGGCTTGTTACTTACGTATGTCCTATATTCTAAACATTTGCAGGAAAACTTTTGTCGTTCTAAATTGGTTCTTATTTTAAGTACAAGGTAGTAAGATACAAAAATAGAATGTCGCCGTACGTAACGTTTTATTGCCGGTATAGGAGCACATTACGGAACTTTGATTAAAGGCTGATCTCTCGACCCTCACGCGCGTTAAATTTTAAACACGCAGCCGGAATCAATGCCACGCCGACGCATACACGTGCGCCGGCACAGACGTAGACACGGATGACATTTCTCTTGTCTTGTCTGCCGACAGATATCGAAGTGGATGTCGAACATGGTGCAAAAGTCGGACAACGGAAGCGACGCCGTCGGCGAAGCTGGTCTCCGCGTGCACGCGAATTCGATCGACGACGAGTCGTTCGCCACGACCTTGAAGTATTAGAAGGATATTAATCGTTTGCGGATGAGCGTCGGACGCAATCGAAATGTCGTTTTTCGGATGGAAAATGGGTGGTGGCGGCGGGGGCGGCGGGGATTCCGGGCACACCGGTCATAATTTGCAGGACGGCCTTTTTCAAATCGCATCGCAGGCCTGTCACATCCTAGTGCAAGTGAGTCGATCTCTGCATGGAGATGTTTGCGATTAGTTTTTGATGAGATATTACCCGATGCAGTATCGGATATAACATGATATTGAAGACAATTCGAATATCTGTTGAAAATATTACAAGATCTGAGATTTTTATTTTACTATTTATGTTTTAAGATATTATTTAAAATATTGGAATAATATCGAAACTAGTACTGAAGATCAGAAATAATTCAATTATTGTCGTATTAACAAAAGTGTGGAACTTCAACACTTTGCTGATTGATAATTGACGGTAATTGAATGTGCTTCGTACCGTCATTTTTATTCTTGACGTTCAATCATAAAATCCATCGTATTATATAAGATGCGAAAGAAGAGTGAAATATAATTTACAGCATTCTGTACATTTTGCAATCCGGAAAGAACCGACAGATACAACACGCATTATCTTTTCATGTTTGATTCATGAATCACGAAACGTAATAGTAACGTTTGATGCGACGTGCATTGTAATTTCAATCGATTCTAATATACCTCTCATTATTCACGCATACTTTGTTTTTCAAGAGGATTTCTTCCTTTTACGTTTTTACATTGTTCTTTAAGAATTCTTCCTTTTACGTTTTTTTTTTTTTTTTTAACAGACAGACTAAGAATTAATTATACTTGCATGATGCAGTAGAAGTCATCAGGATGTATCTCGCACTTCTACGTACTTACGATATTACGAATTAAAAATTTATTTATCCATTCAATACATTATTTATTATCTAAATTTGAATCTTCTGGTTTCTCAATATTTTATTTTATAAATTTGCACAAAAGATTTTGCTAAGCTTCAAGTTAAAACGATACTAACTTTAAAGTTTATCGAAGAATAGGATTTCGCTTTATATGTAGTATCACTTCCAATTACCCTTCTTGAACAATCGATCGGGGAAACAAAGACTGTGTCGGAGCGATAAAAAATATATCGTTTTCTTTCCGTCAAGGTGAACAATACGCACAACGTTTCTTACGGAGGTAGCAATAATGTGAATAACATCGCGTATTCGAAGTATTCTACGGCCGGCGGTACGACCGCATCGACGACATCGTCGTCGACGAAAGAGGCGACCGCTGCCAAAGCGTATCCGAAGTACGCGGAGCAATACAACAAGGGTCCTAACAAGGACCAGGATGTGGTGGTGTTGTTACCGCATCGCAAGAACAGAGCACCGCGACTCAAGCACAAATTATCGGTAAGTCCTTATATCGTTACACTCAGGCGTACATCTAAAGCTCATATCGTTGTTGTGTAAAGGGCTCAAGAATGCATCCAACTCACGTAATTTATAAAGCCTGACAATTTGATTAAGAATTTTATTAATAAGTCATTAATTTTATCTTCGATTGTTTGCTTGCAAATCTGCAGACCTATTCTGTAACTGTTAATGACAGTTTCGTTATTGTTATAACGCCAGCTCGCGTAGCTTTTTTACCATTATATTATACGCAAGGTTGAGTAAGTTAATATATTTTTTTAACTAAATTAGGAATAACTATATTTAATAAGTTAATGTTAAAAATTAAATCATTTAAAATTAACTAAGTTGAGATCAAAGATATTAACTTTTTAACTAATTATTAACTCAATCTTAATTATGCACAACGATGTTATAACGATAATAAAACTATTAAGAGTTACAGAATAGGATTGCTGCTTTAATTTTGTTCTCTAATCTCGGAAAAGAAAAACGCGACATACGCCAAATAATAACTTTTCTCGAGATTACCTTGTTTCTTCGTCAGAGAAAAAATCCCGAGATTAATCTTCGAATTCATTAATTTTTCTAATGAATCACGAGCGAATTGATTTTCTCGTCACGAATCTGTTCGAACGGACGGCAAATTCCGCGCGCTCTTTATCATATTAATGAGATAAAGTCATGTGGTCTTTTTTGATTAAAGACATGCACTTAAAGATGGTGGTAAGAACCAGTAAAGCATGTTTCCTTTTTTGTATTGAATTTCTTGAATATTTTTACAAAGTGTATTATATCAACGATACTGTACAACGATATTGCGCAACATATTTGCAACATGACTGCGTGAAAATTGCACAAGTGATATACTTTGTTGCAGACCGTATCCGAAAACGCTCGGCTGGATGTGAGTTCTCCGGGAGACGACGATTTAGAGTTATGGGACCAGACTGGATTTATGTTGAGAACCGACGTAGACGATCCTCTTACGAATGCAAAGTACGTATAATAGTCCAATTTTAAATATTAGAGAGAAAGATTTATGACAATAGTTTTAAGGAAATAATGTAAACATTGTAAACATTTTTCATTGTTTCATCAATTATGTGAAAATAACTTAATGTTATAAAATCTCCACTCTTTAGTTATATTCTCGGTTAAATAAATTATTGCTCCAAGTAGAGGAAGAGCTTATTATTCTTGTCTTTTAATACGAATTAAAATGGAATAAATAGCGTAAAAAAATTACTTAATTTTTTTTACACAATAACAATAGAATCACAATTTTCTTAAGTAGTAAAAAAATCTTTAAATTAATAATTCGTAATTACTAATTCAAAGATTTTTTTACATTTCAAGAAAATTGTGACTCTATTGTTATTGTGATTGCATCGTATAGTCAACGCATACAATTTCACGTCAAAGGTGGGGCAAACAGGGTTGGTGCAGGCCCAGTTGCATACCGATAAGCATCATACTGATTCTGATTGTCCTGGTCGTGCTTTTGCCACTGTTGGACCACGCGACGGACAAGTACTCGTTAAATGCCACCGCATTGGATTTGGAATCGACGTGTATGGAGCATTGCAATATATCTCTGGTGGAAAGTATACCGGTGGGCTTGAATTATAACAATAACACAGCGCAGCACGAAAGCACCTACGATTCTTGGATGGATCTCATTGGAATGGCACAGGATACTATCGAAATCGCGTCGCTTTATTGGACAATGTTAGGGGACGATGTGGTACCCGATTACAGTGCTAAGATGGTAAATAATGTAGCGTAATGTAGCGATATGATAGGACACGCAAGGATAACATCATCTACATCTTTAATAAATTATCTCGTTATAGGGAGAACAGGTGTTCCAATCATTGTTGGAAGCCGGGAAAGACAGACAAATCGCACTAAAAATTGCACAGAATCTTCCGTCCCGCTTGTCTCCGAATATCGATACGCAAATTTTGGCCAAAAAGGCTAACGCACAGGTAACATTATAATATACATTTTGATGAGGTAAAGATGTCTGAATTTACTTTTATAAATTATCTTATGAATTTTACAATAATTTTTTTAAATATTTAACTAATTCAATGATAAGCATTATTTATACAAAATAGTCATTATCCATTAAATTCATTTTTTATTAGTATTTATTAACTTATTAAAATTTGATCAATATAGTATGTATTTTTGTCGTTGTTAAAAGTCCATTCATTGATGTACTTTTTTGCTATCAGTTTTAAAAGTAACATATTTTTATTCGAATTCAGGTGAGAAGTTTAAATTTCGCTGGATTGTTAGGCGGCGGTGTACTTCACACAAAACTGTGGCTTATCGATCGTACTCATATATATGTTGGTTCAGCGAATATGGATTGGAGATCTCTTTCGCAAGTTAAAGAACTCGGTTTGATAGCCTTGAATTGTTCCTGTTTAGCGAAGGATTACGCCAAAATATTCGATGTAAGAAATGAATAAGTTTATAAGATTTATACGTATTACGTATCATTTACGTTCAACTACATTTGTTAACTTTGAATTAAAAATTCATAAAATTGATTTTTTATTTATTTTGCAGGTATACTGGAAGTTAGGCGAAGACGGTAAAGTGCCTTCCACATGGCCAGATTCCCTTAGCACAAAGATAAACATAGATAATCCTATGAATTTTACAAACATGGGTAATAAGTACAAATTATTTATCGCGGTTAGTATGGTTTAAAATAAACGTATTGCATTGTGACAATTGTTTTTTCACAAATTATGAAAAACATATTTATTAAAATGTTACAGAGTTCACCACCGCCATTTTCACCAAAAGGTAGAAGCAGCGATCTAGACGCGATTGTGCACTGTATTGCTAAAGCGGAAAAGTTCATTTATATCTCTGTGATGGATTATTTCCCATTAACGATATACACTCCACAAATAAAGTATGTATAAAATACATAAACATAATTGTATAGAAAATGCAGTCAAGAAATAAACATAAAAATATAAATTATTATAATTTGTATAATATAGCATCCTCTTTCTATTATTTTATTTTTTCTAATAACTTAAGAACTTCACGTCTACATTTACAGATATTGGCCTGTAATAGATAATGCTCTAAGGGCGGCGGCGATTGAGCGTAAAATAGAAGTGCGTCTTTTGATCTCCAAGTGGAAGCATTCGAGATCGTCCGAATCGTATTTTCTTAAGTCACTGCAAGACTTAACGAATAGTTATCCTAAAGTCAAAATGGAAGTGGTGAGTATTCCTTTCAGATGTTATTGCGTATGTATTTTTCTGATAACTTTGAACTGTCGAATTTTTTCAACAGAGAAGATTTATCATACCCACCAACACGTCCTTGGACAAAATACCGTTCGCAAGAGTAAATCATAATAAATACATGGTCACCGATATAGCAGCCTATGTAGGAACAAGCAATTGGTCGGGTGATTACTTTATTGATACGGCTGGTAAGTCATTCATACATTTGAATTTCATGAAAATAGACCAAGATAAATAATAATAATACCTATATATACTTATATGTTATTTTTGTAATGAAATTTAAAATATATTGTATCTTTCTTATATAAAAATGTATTTTAATGCAAATGTTTATTTCAGGTATCGGCACTGTGTTTGAAAGCGTTGGCCATCAAAATAATGACAACATAAGGCAACAACTGGAAAATATCTTCCACCGTGATTGGTATTCCGAGTATTCTTTTCCGCTAAATATAAGCGAGGATCGTTCTGAAAACTCATGGAATGTACAGAGAAATTCATATCAACATTCATCATATGAACCTTATATACATGCATAATTATGGTAATCGCATACACAGCGGTCATTTTTAATCATGAAACATTTATCGTGTAGAATTGATCGAAGAGAGTTTATTTTGATTTTCGGTAAGTAAAATTTTCTTATTATACTTTAACCATATGCTCTCTTCGTTTTTGAATATTTTTGTAAATACTTTCTAAAATTTTCGTAAATCCTGCAACTGTACACAAACAGTAAATCATTGTAATATTTGGATTTATCGTTACATAGATATATATACATTGCTGTCTATTTATAAGGTCTATTTTACGTGGCATAATATGAAGCTATCTAGTAATTTAAAAAAAATTAAATTACGAGATTTTGCAGCGTTGAAATTATTGCAGCGCTAAGTTTATTAAATCTAACATGTGTCTGATGTAAATTAATATTGCGTTTTTATATGAATATTTTTTAATAATTATTATATTATTGACCGTGAACTAATTTAGAATTAAGAATTCAGTTTACAAAAGCAATACTAATTTGATCAGGCTTATATTTTTTATTTAATACATAGTATTTTTACACATTTCCTAGCAATTAAGTTTCTCTCCAAATTCTCGCCTCAAAATTTAACTTTTGACTTTCTTTCTCTGAAATCTTCAGAAATTCCGTTGATTTAAACAATAGATATCAGTTCTTCCTTTATACTGATCTCTCGTTATCTCACGACTTTCATTATCTACATCGTGCTAGCGTTCGTTAAATATCGTTTAACAAAACAAGCATATCGTTTAATGAGAAGGTTTAAAACGTGCCTTACAGAAATTGTCTCTGCGATAAGAGCACGGCGATATTAATCTATATTCGAGAAATGCATCGACTCTGTGTTCTTCCATGTAATCTTGACTTCTCTAGAGCTTATCTGTTTGTTACTTGTGTTGTTTACTAGTATATGTAAAAATGGGACCTGATTATTAATGTCTTGATAAGTATAAAAAAATAGTAAAATGATTAGGGAAAAAAGTTGGGTGGTTTGTAAATGGCTACGACGACAATTATCGCTTGAACGTTACATTCCCAGTTAGAAATGATTGGTCGAATCGATATCGATCGACGTTGAGTCGACTAATTATTTCTAGCGGGGATTGATTAAATATAATCCATTTATTAATCTTCGTGCACAGTTATTTTATAATATCATATTCAATTAACTCTCTCCGTCATTAGAAAAATAAAATAAGACAGAAAAAGACTAATGATATTGTTGAAACTTCAATGAATTTTCATTATAATTCAATGAATTTTCATCTTAAGCACTATCAATATGCAGTGTAATTATATATTGATATTTAAATGTAAAATGCATGTTTAAATTTTAAATGAAGTGTAAAAAGAGTAACAAACGTTAAGTGTTACTGAAAGTTACTATTATCGATGGAAACGTTAGTATCGTGACAATCTGCAATTAACCTTCCACTACTTGCGGAATTGATGGAGAGAAAGATATAGGTTTAAGGTATTTTAACTAAGTATACCGACTTATGCCTTCAAAAAATTACGTTCAATTATTTCACAGTAATTAATCGATTTCTTAATAGAAGGTATATAAAAACATAAGTCATTAATTTCTAAAAACACAAGGGACATTAAAATGAGAGACATTAAGGGACATTATACACTGTATGAAATTATATCCGCTATTTTGCGTACCAATTGTAAACAACGATAATTAATGAATTGCTTTATAAAATTATTGTGACTGCGCGCGCAAACAATGAAGAATACATAACTTATACATAAAGATCTTTCTGTGCTATATTCGTGCCTTGCTTCAATAAGTATTCTTGTAACCACACATAAAAAAATCACAAATATTTTAACGGCTTTATCTCAATTCTGTAAGTAGCATGAAAATTCCCAAAATGCGAAGTCACGTACTCTTCCTCTCCCTTCTCAGATCAAACACAACACGTACACATTTTACCTACTTCATATTACAATTTTGTCCTCATTGGCCGGTCTGATTCACAGGATCTAATCTTGTATTTAAGATTGTTTTAAATCTGATTTTAGATAATCTTAAGATTCCATATAGTCATTTGAAATAACCGCATAGTATTTCGAGATTGTATTTAAAGCATAATCAAATATATGATTAAATGAGTCATTTTTAGAAATAATATTATGTGTGATGTCTGTATATATTCAAAAATTCTTTTATATACATATGAAAATTTTCGAATATATGTTTACCTATGTATACGTTTGTCTGTTCACAAAAATGACGATAATATCATTTCTGACATAAAATTTTATAAAAAGAAAACAAATACAAGAATACATGATTCTTTAAACGTACATAATTTCTTGTTCTTTATAAATAAATTTTTTATAAATTTTATCGTTATCTTTCATGGTAATGAAAAAGAAAACCTTGATTTGTTCTGTAAATTTTAATAAATTTTAAATTAAATATTGCAATAAAAAAAATATATTCATTATGTATCTCTAATGCAAATTTTGATATTATCGAATAATGAAAACCAGAAAGCATGAATATATTCCTTATATTTGTATTAATTTTTGATTGGAAAGTTTATATGTTTTATTTACTTATTCTGTCACATTCCTCTTGCGTCAACCAATTTTTGCAGAAATTTGGATTATGTAATTGGTCCGTCAATACAATTGAAAAATAAATTTATAGTTATAATATCTGTTTAAATCACACGTCCATCTATTTTTGAGATAATAATTTGTCTAGCAAACTAATTTATGAAACAGTAAATCTTTATAAAATCTCGCTGTTTGAATGATCGATTCAAAAAATGCAAAATATTGTAACACCAATAAAGAAATAAAAAAGCAATGAAAATTGATGACTCAAGACATGTGAAATATATGATAAAATGCTAATCGGATTAGCGATGTTAAGCATGTATCGGTTATACAATCTCAGCAAAAAGACTTTTCTTATTGAGAATACGATTTTTTTAATTTTAGCATGCATTTGGATTCCATGTGACCTACTTGGCTTTAACTGCGTAAAATTAAATTAATGAAATGCTTTTGATAATCTTTAATAACATTTTACATACCGTTTATGTATGTTCTTAATTTCGCTGTTAAAATATCGGACCTGACTGTACAATTATACACCTAACCTGCGACGTTTCAATGCTTGCATATATATCACCGTGTATATTTCCATGTTTACTTATTTCTGAAACCTCTTTCTTACAACTTTTTTTACATTAAAATATTAATATCTTTATAACCATCATTTTTCGTGATAAAGTTTGATATGCCACATGTTTTCGCGAATCTTCGTAAGAAACCATAGTAATATATAGGTATAATTCATAACTAAGCTTGTAAACACACCGTCTTGAAAGTGAATATTATATATTATATACCTAAAATCTATCTATTAAGTAAATTTCATTAACTTATCATCATTTTTATTTGTATGAATTTTATTTCAAATGATATTTTATTTTACTTCGTCTTCTCTCTCTCTCAGTACCTCCTCAAGAAACGGTATGTTGCCCAGGTAGCTCGGAACCGCAGTTAGGTCACCTAGTTCTGGCTGAGACCTCTTGAGTGTAAAGATGTTTTTGCGCACCCGCGAACGGATCCGATCCCCTCCACAACGCAATGTCTTATCCGGATAACCACTATTAATCGGTCAAAATATACATGGAACCGGTCCGCGATTCCGGTAACGGAATGAGTCTCTTTTGATCGAAGAATTTAAACTTCACCTGTATTGGTATTTATTAATTCTGAGAACATCCCGTCAATTCTACTTTTCAGAGAACCGAGATTTTAACATTCCCCGGGGCTGTTCTTCGATTAAACTATGGTTTTACTCTGATTAATCAGACGTAACATGCAATGTCTGTGTATAAATGCGGTATAAATAGAATCATCTGTAAATCATGTTTGAATAGAAAACTTTATTTTCATTGAAGTTTAGAATAATTTTTTTATTTATTTTAGGCGGGTTTTTTGACAGATCATGAGATCTGAAATAACGACACAGAAAAGATACCACATTTGTTCTGAGAGTCTTTGAAATTTTTAATTTGAATTTAAATAACAATGTATTAAGTAATACATTGTTATAGAGTAGTAAGATAGAAAATAGTCCGATAGAAATATTAAATTTGCCTCTGCGAGAGAAATTTTACGATAAAACTAATTTCGAGGGATAAATGATATCTATAATATGTAACTCATACACTCACGGATTCTGTTTTAATTTATTACGAGCAATCATTACTTTTTTTTTATCTAGAGACAAAAATGTTAAATTTAATGTAAAATTAAATTACCATGCTGTAAAAGCCTTTTGAATTCGCAATTGTTATTTACATTTTTTTTACAGTAAGCGATAACACTAATTTACAATATTATATTAAGATTTTTGATTAATGTACGAAGTTATTCTTGTAAATTTTATATATTAGAAAACAAGTTAATCATCGAGATACAATGTACAGCTTTATAATGCGACGATAAACGCTTCCGCATTCCGATTTTATTTTTGTCATTCCAAACGAGACGCTGTGACAGCTAATTAATAATAACTAATGACATCCGATCTTTTTCACACAATTTCTTTACCCTCGCGCGTCCTTTGCAGGGCACATCCCGGAGAAGGCAGCGCGTTCACAAAACGAATTTGTGAACAATTGAATTTCAGAATAAATATGGTGTCTTTTCTGCGTCGTTATTTCAGATCTCACGGGGTCTGTCAAAAAATTAATATACGCCTAAAATTAACGTATAAAATTATTCTAGACTTCAATGAAAATAAAGTTCTCTGTTGAAACACAATTTACAGATGATTCCGCATTTCGATTCTATTTATACCGCATTTCTAAAATTTTTAGGATGTGTACCTCCGGTTCATCCTTTCCTTTATTCCATATTACAAGTGCTGACGCAGGTGGTGGACACGGAGGAGGAAGACAAGCCGAAGGTAGAATATGGTGCCACTGAAGAAGGGGTACGAAGGCGGAGGTGGGAAAAGTAGGACCGTGTCGGTTCAGCGGGAGTGACAAAATGCGGGCTGTTTTACTCGCGAAAAGTCGCCGAGGCAGAAAAGAGGATCGATAGATCCACGCGCGCGAGGAGAAAGTTATTACATATATACCTACCGGTATTCACGTCCGCCTGATTGCCTACCTATTTGCCTGAACACCTGCCAGCGCGTTCGCTCGTCTTGGCTGCCTGCCTACCTGCCTGCCTGCTTGCTTGACTGACTGACTGACTGCCTGTCCGCTGTCATCGCCGCTGCGATCCAAACACGGATTCTTTTTCTTGATCATCTGTCGCCATTCAATAAGGTCAGTGGAAGATTAACATCGCTGATCGATACGCGAGACACGTTCGCGCCAACATCTATCTTGCAATGTATCCGCGACACGCGTTTTTTTTTAGTCATAGCTTTGTTTATCATGTTACCTCGGTCGAGTCGTTCTCCAGTCGACTTCCCTACTTCCGCGAAGGTACAAGGCGATTGAAACTCATCTACTGATGGCGACGTAAGTCTCATTGAAACGCATCCCTTTAACAAACTCGAGTAGGCTTTGTTTGCTCGCTTAAATTCGATAGATTTTAAAATATGCTTGTTAGCATCAGTTATTATCAAATTGATTTTCAATTTAATATCGTGATATTACCAATTCTTCAACCTAGGACTGTGTTTTAAGACCGAAAAGTTAGTCAGCGTGCAGTTTCGTGAACTTGCAAATGTTTATAAAATCATGCAATAAATATCAGCACAAAGATCTAGCTATGATCTATAAGGCGTTTCATTTAATGTTGTGTTTTCACCTACGGGTCGATGTCCTATATTTGACTTTAGAATATGAAATGTATATCTCGCAAAACTCGCAATCTTACACCGCACGAATGTACAGTATTTTGTTCCTAAAGCTTATCTGGTTACGTGAATATCGTGTTGATGATTATATTTCGTGTAATTAAATTTCACTTTTACGCGCGTCTAACATGTTCTATAATTTAAAAAGTTTGATATAAGTACAGAGATTTGCTTAATCCACTTTTCGGTAAGAGTGGATTAAGTTTTTTTTTGCTGACGCTGAATTTTAAAGTGAATTCAACGGATCTCTCTCGATTAAAACTCGTGAGTTCAGAAAAAAAAGTACTAAACAGAAATTCGAGCCATGGCAGTAAATCTTTTCATTACCAGTTGCAAAATAGTTGCCTTTTCTCCTTTCCGAATAAAAAAAAGTTTAAGTATTTACCATTACATCGTACCATTCTACTTATTTGTCACAGTTTTTTGTATTTGATTTCTCTCTTTCACGCGCGTTTATGCCGGTATCCACTTTCTTTTCTCGATGTTGATTATCTTCGTTTTCTCTGCATTATCTTATCCAGTTAGTTCTTTTCAATATAATAAACGCAAACATTATAGAATTAATAAACGTCGCTTAGACAGCGTATTTATGAAATTTGAGATGGACCAGATATAAGGAACGTGCTGTACCCAACATTGACAGTTTAATTGTCCCGAACGATTGAGAAACCTTTCAGTTTCGCAACGTCTACGAATTTGCAGATGTCCTGACTTTGACGAATGCAGTTAGCACACATAACGTTTCGACAACCATCTTCAATCGTACGACTTCAATCACGAACGCGACGTGCGAAGGGTTGTAATAATCGTATCTCACATTATTGCGATAACAATCTCTTTGTACAGTCACGCCCGGTTATTCGTGAATTCTGGCATCTTTTACAATTTTCTTGTTCATGTATTGCTAGAATTTTGCTGAGACGTAGCTTGAGTCACGTATCCCAGCTTCTCCGTTTTCCCCATGTTACTTAGCCTTTTTTTTATACGATGTGTCATTCGACAACGGTTACTTTTCGTATAACGGGTAATCACCTGTGGCGATTCCAGTGCACTGTCATAAAGCGGCTAATGCTGAAACTGTAAAGGCAGCAAAGCACAACAAGAATGATAATTACGAGCAACGACGCAATATCGCACGCGAAAATTTTATACATACAAGTTAATCCATTAACATTTATTAAATATTAATTTAATATTGTGTTATATCTCACTATTTTTTAATTTTTATATAAGTTCTAGAAAAATTACTTTTAATATAACTATTTTCTGTTTTATTGACCAAAACCTTGAAAAAAATTCAGAAAACTTTTTTAACTGCTATCTCTAAAACAATAATTATATTGAGAAAAAAATTACTAAATTTTAATAAATATTTGTTTGAATCTTGCAATAACATATTTACTTATAGTACACAAATATTTACTCAATGAAGAAATGATAATTAAATTAATTAGCGGTTCTTATACTAAATAAATATTTATTAATATTTAGTAAATATTTCATTACAAGTGTTCAAACAAATTATTTATTAAAATTTAGTAATTTTTTCTCTCAGTATAGAAGTAGAAATAAATTAAATGCAAAATATTGCTTTTTAACGTCTAAAGATGGATCAAAAAGTTATAAATGTTTTAAAGCATATACTCAAAATGCAGACTTTCCATTTGTATATGCATATTTGTTCTATGAGTAAAACTTTCTTATGCAAGCTGGATCACTATTCACGTCTACTTTCAGCCGTTATATCAGTTAGAAGATTTTCTCTTATTAAGCAAGTTGTATTTCAAATGGCGATATTTAAATATCGTACACAACAGTTATAAAACCTTTAAAGAAATAATAAAACAGCGTCAAGCGCACGCCACCTCTATAATTTAGAGTGCTTGTTTATGTTTTAATTGCTCTTATTTAAAAACTATATGCTTGAACTGGCTTGAACACATTTTTAAAAAATTGTTTTTTTCGGAGCCGCGTTATACACTGTGCATGTGCAAAAATTTTCTGTATATAGATAGTTACAAAATGAGCTCTTTAAGCACAGCAAAAGCTTAGCATAAGTAAGATTAAAATCACATTATAAACAAAAAGATACATTTATTGCAAAAATTAATATTAACTGAATATATGAATATAACGAATAAATTGTAATTACACGAGCCTTAGATTCTGTACATCTTTTTCTTTCTGTTTAAAAAAAAAACATTATGTACGAGATATTATATTAAATAATGTATGCAATTAATTAGTGTGTATTCTTGGTAGAAATGTATGCAGTTTTTCTAGGCCATCCAATTACTATCTAGGATTACTGTATTTTCATTAATTATAATAATAGTAAGTAGGAAATAAAGACCTTGATAGATTTAACTTGATGAATAGCCATGCCGATCTTAGTGCTCAATAATAATTTCTTAGTTAAATTTACAAATATTTACAAGTTCCCCCAAACTGCGCGCCGCACTTAAAACGCAGGACCAGAAATGTATTTAATATGACGAAATTAAATTACAATTTAATAATTTTGATGCCTCTCTACAAGCATCTCTATGATTCCCCCTTATCCCGAAAACTGTAAAGAATTTGTTGTGAAAAATATTACTGAACTTGATAGAGTTTTATTCAGTGGCTGCAGCAGTTTTCCTGGCAAAAAAAAGCGTAGACATCTTTCTCAACTATTGTTTAGTATTAATAGATAGGTTATCAGGCTTATTTGTTAATCAATTGAATATTCATTTATTGTTCTATTTTTGTTTAAATTTTGCACATTTTTTATGCGCAGTAACTGCAGGCAAAATGTTACATCTTGACTAGAATTCTCAGTAGTTTTCAATTATTAGACAGAAATAATAAAATTATCTAATAACTATTCAAAAAATACATGGAATTTCTACTAGAGATAACACAGATGGCTGCGTTTCGATATACACTGCCATTAAACTCTGTACTGTACTGAACAGTACTGCAAATCTATAGTTCACATTACGTATAGTATTACAGATTTTCAATACTGACAATGAATTTCGGAACGCAGCCAATATAATAGAAATCGTCTCTCTGTTGTTGATTTACATTCGTAAAAGCGCAAATCTTTTTTAAAGATTCGAAAATATAAAATAAAAAGTAAAATCCATCTGAGTTTTTTAACTTTAATAAACAAATTATTTTGTAGCGGAAAGAACTTGTTTGTGATAGTTAATCTTTTTTAAATGCTCAAAACTAGAATAACAGTGATAAAAAAATGTGTTAAATTTAAAGGTCTCAGAATGATATTAAATTCAGTGTTTAGATAATATCCAAGGAGAAAGGAAATCAAAATGTATTAATTTGGCATCATATTGACCAAATCGTGACAAAAAATGATGCAAGTTTAATCAATACGACTTCAAATTTATGTTATTTTGACTTTATTATTTTCCTTGGATAGCAGGACAAATTTTAATGTCACTATTCAGTAATTTAAAATTTGTACTAGAAATTATGACTTTTCTATATAGACTTTACATACTATTTATCACAATTTTTTTAACGGCAAAGTACTTGATTAATACTTTTTTTGACAAAATATGCTCCATTTATATTTATGTATAAAATGTATTAACGTACAACTCGGACCTTATAAATTTTTATCATTGTAAATATATATTTTTTGTATCGTTTGTTAAAAAAAGACAAAACTATTTCCTTTGTGATCTATTCTTTCTTTCTTGCGAACATTTTGTAATATTAATTTTACTTCTGTATCTTTGTTCGAGTTTCATCGTGCTTATAGATAAGTAATTCCATAAATATTTTATGGAATTTTTTTTTATTATACATATACTTCTATATTGAAGCAATCTTTCTAATTAGTAAGTAAGCTTGGTTTTATACATGAGTAACCACATGCATTAAATATAAGACATACATACATACATAAAGAGATGGTTGCGTTACTTCTAATATTGCTTAAATGCGATACACATAATCGTTTTGCTAATTGTGCATGCCTCTTGTATTATTTATAAAGTTCAGTCGACTGAATTTATTATTTCTAAAATTCGGTTAATAATTTACAAGGCAATACAACTGTTATAATAGTACTCGTATATAACTATAATTAATAATAAATTTAAACAATAAAGCAAGGATTATACATTTAATAATAAATTCGTCAATATTAAAATTTGAAAACTCGCAAGAAACAATAGCTTTTTTGGTAGTTAAAATTGTTAGTAGACGACGATTACATTAAATTTATAATAGTTATCGATTTTGCTGAAATGTTAAATTTTGAAAGTAATTGTTGAAAGTGATTAACATTTTTTGCATTCCGAAAATGAGAAAAGGAAATAACCAGAGAGATACCAGTTATTAGAAATTAGATAATTTTGCAGAAAGTGATAGCTGAAAGTGATTAACATCTTTTGCATTCCGAAAACGGGAAAAGGAAATAACGAGAGAGATACCAGTTATTAAGAAATAGATAAAATTTATCTCTCGTTTATATCTTGTTGATTTCACTTAGTAAAAATAGCAAGTTTTTTTTATAAAAATTTACTCTACGAAAGAAATCATTTAGCGTATTTTAAATGGTCGAATCTCAACGAGACACAGGAAGTCTAATAATCCGACGATAACATCTACTTCAGGAGACACGTTCGACGTGCCTCTTTCTCTTCTTTCTTTGCATTGGCCACGACGAGAAATCGGCCGGATCTGCGATTTACATAAGAGGATATTCAAGACGATTGCGTTGCTTCTAGTGTTGCCCCAAGTGATTACTATTCATCGTCGTTATGCTAATTGCGCTGCGTAAAAACTCGATTTCTTCCGATCGTCAGGTCAGTAATCACTGATAACAAATTTTGAATCATGAGAAAAAAGACAAAATGATTTATTATACGCGATACTTGCAACAGTTACCTAACAATGTACGTTCCTAAAAGAAGAAACGTAATTCTTATTTTGTTTCGATTGATTTTACAACATTTTTGCTACAAGACGTAAATTGATTCGCAATTCTAATAAATCAGATAAATCATTTGAAAAAAAACTACGTTAAAATTTGAAAAAAAAACGTAAATTATTATTACTCAGGGAGGAAGCTGACTTTATTTCTTGTCATTTTAGCATAAAGATAACATTAACGTTTTGACATCATATTGATCTTGCTATGTGGATAGTGGGACTTAGTTCTTTTCTAAAGATTTTGAACAGATAGTTAAAGTGTAGATTTACATTAAACTGAAACGATTCTTAGAATTATTTGTATTAATAACTTTAAATTAGTTTTAATTTTAAAGAAAGAAAATTAAGAATACATCTCCTTGGAATTAATGCAAGGACGTCGAATCATCAAAGTTCAGGTTTTAAGGTCTAAAACCTCTTATTTATTGTTGAGGAAATAGTTTTAAGATATTGTACAATTTTATTATATATTATATATAAGTATTAAATATTATAATTTATATTGTATATATTTATTTATAACAAAAGTTCCTTCAATTTTATGTAATCATAAAATGCAAAGCTTCTTAATTGTTTTAATAAAAGTACAATTCAGTTTACCATAGATGCGGATTTTAATCTACTCAAAATTTATAGAGAAGAACGATATATTTCCTAAATAATTCTTTATATTTCAATTGTGCGTCTGTCAACTTTTCCACGTGAGCGCTTCGAATCCTCTAAGAATGATGCAAAAATAAACATACGATGTTTAAACAGTCAACATGCAATAATTTTTCGCTCGATTGCACTTTCACGTACTTTCTCGACGTCCTAAATGCACATGGTTTTGTTCCATGCAAACGTCATTAAGCAAAGCCCGAATCGTTCGTGCCGCTCGACGAATCATAAACGAACTGTATCTATGGCAGTAGTACAAGAAGAAAAATAGGCCGCACCGTTAGGGTGCGCATCAACGAACATTCGCAGCATCCGTACCGTTATGCCAGTGGCGCGCGGCTGGCGAAATGATGATTTATAAAAGTAGCTAGTTCTCTCGGACAATTGGACATGTAACTTCTGCGACATTCTTTCTCAGAAAGTAAAAAATTTTATTATTTATGTGAAAAATTTTTAACTGTCTTGAATTATTTTTTGTCATTTTTCGAAAAAAAAGTTTTTATTCGTTTGCTTATGCAATAATGAAATTATTATGTAACTTTAACATTGTTCAGCTTTGAAGCAGTACTTCAATACTGATTTAATTTTATTTATCAATTTATATATTACAACTTGCTTTAATTTATCTTATTTGTCTTATTTATCTTATTTTTAAATATTATATACAAGCTTACTTGCTAATTAGAAAGTTTGAATATTTATTAAGAAAATTAGATCTATTTGTAATCTTGAGTATAATCATAAAATAATACACCTGTACGTAACATGTTTGTTAAAAAAACTGTATAATTAATAATTTTGATTTGCAAAGTAATTATATTTATAAAAAGAGCATCTGCAAAGGAGTTGTTTTCATAATCAAGATTAACATAATTTAATATTTATTACATTTTTGTATCAATTCTCTTGAATCATATTGCATATATGTACTATATATTCATAATTTATGTTATCGAATATTATTAATAGTTACATGCGAGATAAAGCGGTCGTTAATGTAAATAAGTGCACAGAGTAGGATGAAAAAGTGTTGTTGCAAAAACTTATGACACGAATGCGGAACTGTTGATTTTTCTTGACAATCATGACGAATTGTAGTCATTAATAAATCATTTAACAAAATTGGCGAGACCAGCCAAGGGCTTGCAACATCCAATTACGATTACGTATTAACATCGCTGCCATTAGTTACAATGAAAAAGATGCTGTTTAAAGCTCGTTAAATAATTATTAAAGATTCTTCCGTGAGCGATACTTGTCCAAGATAAATGATAATCGCAAATAATGGTATAATTGTTGCATATAATTGAAACATAAGTCTTCAAGACAGAAATAACGCGTTATATAGAGGAAAATCGCAAATACTGGTATAGCCTCTTAAAGCGGCACCTCCTTATTTCTTGAAAACTAAACATTGCATTAATACTGATACAAACATGATTTGCTTAGATAATTAAAGAAATAAATAATATAATATAACTATGGATCACACAAAACCCATAGTTCATGCATTTGTAGTTTCTTTCTATATAAAATCTGTTAAAAACGAATTCTTAAAAAGTGAGAATAAAATTTGCATGATTTTCTCTTGTAAATTGCTTAGTTTAAATAGTGAGCATATTATCGATAATTTTATATCATTTTACACATTTGTATCATCTTAAAACTGTTTTGTTTATATTTTATTTTTCTCTTTTATATTTTCTTCATAATGCGGATTGCAACATAAAATAGCATAGTTTAAAGTAGTAGTTCTCCGTGAGAATAGATCACAGGTCTGATAACTTCACCTATGTTAATCTTAACCTTCAATGCACCATTTTCGGGTTGTCGACCGAAAAGAAATTTCGTTTCTTAAAAAAATAAACCGTGGGTAATTCGCAGAACAATATATTCAAGACAAAATCTATAAATCGACAAAAGAAAAAAATATTATTGTAATTCTTAGAGACTAATTTTGGAGTCCAATTTTTCAAACGCTCTTTTTGGATTATGTTACAAAAAATTAATTATTACAAAATGCGAAACTATTATAAAAACTACTATACCATCTAATAGATGATATTTTCTAATTTGTATTTGTGTTTTTAAAGTTTTCCTTTCAACTTTTGTTTCAAGAAATATTATCCAGAAAACAAAGTGCGGATAATGGTGACTTATCTATATACTTAACAATAACGAAGTTATAATTATCTAAGCATCGATTTATAATTTTTTTTCTTTTATTTATGTTCGATTTATGAAACCTCAGAATTTCGAAAAGATATCAGTAATTAAGTTTATATATTGTACAGTTAATCCTATCAAGATAAGTATACTTTGTTCCTTATTTAGAGAAGATCATATTTTTAATTATAGTCAATCATTCTTGTGATTCTCAATTAATATAATCATATTTAATGATGCCAATTAATATGATATTTAATGAACACATATTTCCTCATGTCTAAAACAAGAGATATAGTGCAATTGTATTATCTTCTTCGTGACTTCATTTTAGATAAAATTCTAGATTTATTTTGCTTAATTTCTAAACTTACAGGATTATTTTTTATTGGAAAAGAATCTCGCACATTTTACGTAAGATTAAAAAATCGTGAACGATTCTATGGAGACGATTTTATCGTTCTATGAGCAGCCTCTCTATTTCCGCGGAACCTTGAAAGTATCATTTCGACCCGCGTGACGCATTTAGTCTACGATCGGTTGTTCTCGTTCCGGAAGCGACTTCTGTGCATTCCATGAGGACGCGGCCGCGAAATAAAGATTTGCGACTCCTTAATGAGCGATTAAGCGATATTGCTGTAAAAGTAACGGCGTGACGTCTCGCGACGTACGCCGCGTATATAAAGTTACGTGAGCGTAATAACGCGCCGGGTGTTGTGCAAGTGGAATCTTTCTTATGCGTTTGCGTAATGTTACGCCGCGCCGTCCGCCACCACCGTGTCGAGTCTTCCGCGTTGGCTCGTAATGAACTCGAACGCCTAACTCGTATTGGAATAGTCGCCTCGACGCGGAAGTGTACCCTGCGTACGGGAGAGCCGATCAAATTTTCGAAGAGAGGGGGAAAAAAATGGTAGTAGAAGAGAAAACGAAAATGCGTACGGGGGACGGGGGTAGACGAGGATCTCTTTCTTCCTCATCACCCGATATGCGTTGTGCAAATATATTTTCGGGGTTACTCTCACATGTGTGACCTCCTTCCTTACTTCGAAAGTGAGCTGTTCGACCGATCGACGAGAAGACAGCGGAATACCGTTGCCGCAACGATTCTCGGACGAATGATAAATAGCTGGATGAGATTGTCTTTAAGATTAAAAAGTTAATATTTGCAATGGCTAATATATGCACAGTGATTCCTTCTTTCTCGAATAAGTTTGTATGTCACGAGCTTAACAATTGCTTCGACCATCTCGATTTAATTGCTGTCCTTCGTGTGTATATTTGTATCTAATTTTTCAATCAAACCTGTTATACGCGATAAACAAAATTGTTTTTAAAGATTTTATTTATAGTGATAAGAGGAGAATTTTTATTCAATGATAACAGACTTTATGTGTGTAATAAGGAATTATTATATACAAGATTTATTTATTGAAGGTGCAAGTTTATTAAATTATATTTATATTGATGTGTCTATTAAATTATAATAAATTGTAAGCTAAATAAAATTTTTTAATTCTTACATTATGTTGTAAACGGAGTTTTAATTATAATTTTAAATTTAAAGACACTAAAAATGAGAAAAAGTGCAATAGAATAGTAATTTCATGTTATGCATATCAGGTTAACAATTCGTCACCTATTATTTAAATTATTATTCAATATCCAAGTTGTGATTATTAACGCAATATTTGGTTAAGTCGGAAAACACGTTTTCGCAAGTAATTAACGCTGGTCCATCTTGGAAGAAGAATTGCGCATCAGTGTCACGAGAAACATGCATTAATGCGTTAAAAGCTGACTGCTTCGAACTATCGTTATTGGAGATAAAAAAATTTCTTGGCTAACTTAACACTAGCAGAAATTTTATTGCACATCGAAGCTTTCAATATTTCTTTTTAAAGTACAATTTTAATAATCCTAGCGAAGGAGTCTCCAGTTAAAATTCTACTAAAAGTAAAATCTTTGTGGGAATAAAATGTCTAGAGTAATAAAAGTATATTCAGTGGCCTGTTATCAAAACGAATGGGACATGATTCTTGATCAGACGTTTAAGGCGATGTTGAAGTACGTCGTCTGTATTAATACCGACAAAAATACCATTTTGTTAAACAAGTTATACTTCGTATTGATTTTACAGAACTACAATTTCTTTTACAGAATTAAAATACACCTGCTAATGTATATACGGCTCTGATCCATTTTTTGCCAAAAACAGAAAAAACAATTTTAAATTACAGATTTTTTTATCAATTTTAATATGGCGACCATCAATTCACAATACTTCTAAATTAGAAACGTTATACAGATTAAGTCAGGAAGTTCAATTTAAGAGAATAGAATGTTTGACAAATTGTGTATACTTATGTGTGCGTGAGATTTCGATGTAGAAGTATGTAGGGATCTGGTCATGTTTCACGTAAATCGTACGTATGTATTGTAAATTGTGTAAGTCGAGTTTATCGGTAAAATTGACGACTCCAGCATCGCCTTAATGTCTGTAATATGAAAACGGCAATTCTGAATCGTTTTATAGAAATGAGATTTCGCACAAGGCTCTATATTAGTTCGCCTATACTATTTAACGCAAATCTATACACGTGAGAACAGATTGAACTTCCTCATCCGGATTGCCGGAGTCCGCTGCTAGCCGGAGAAAGTAAGGAGCTGCGTATATCCGTCGAAATTGTCCGCGCCCAAGCTCTTTCCATTCCAGATGTAACATAACTAGTTACGTGTTTGGATACCTGCTATGGATTATTGCGAAATATACATATCTCATTTCTGCGAACTCAAAGATGAAAGAAAAATAACACGGATCACCTGTTTATTACATGTCAAAATAATTAATATTATACACAGTATTATACATCGTTTGCAACATAAATATATAAAAGGAGAAATTCTCTACGAGATTTCTTTCCATAATTTAGTTTACCTGAAATTCATTTGTTAAAATAGAAATAAGTTTTTTAAAAGTTCAGACTATCGCATTTCAACTCTTATTTATATATTTTATTTTTATATTTTTACTGAATTGCAGTTTTGAAAATAGTTAAAATAATTAAATTAAATATTGTATTATTTATTTACAATAATGTTATTGAATATTATATTAAGAAAAATTTACATTTTAATTATATAATATAGTGAAAAGATTTCTAATTTCCAGAGTCCCATGGTACGCGTCTGCGCCTTTTCGCCTGTCGCTCGTGCTTTCTTTTCATTTCGTCATTACACCTATACAACTCGACACGTTAAAGACGACTGTCTCATTCAGACTTTTATTCAATAGGAAAGAAACATCGAAGTTCACGATCGACTTTCACCCGATCGCGTTTCTGGTATGCGTACGAAATTCGTCCTTTTCTCCACTGAATTTGCTTATATTATAATTAGCTTGATGGAATTAATCAGCATCATCTTAATTAGCGCATCAAAAGGCTCGATCGAGGATAAATCTTTTAGAAATTTAAATATTTATGAATTCAACTGCTAGATTTATACACTGAAAAATTCTTGAATATATGAATTAAAACGTTTGTTTTAATTAAACGTCGAATCACGGACTGTTACTAATGTATGTAATTGATTCAACTAAATTTTATTCATTAAACTATGTTTAATATTGTCTTTACTTCCAACCTTTTTGTTTCATTAATTACTACTGTTATTGAATTAACAAAATATTTTCAATTAGACTGATGCTGTTAATTCAACAGTATTTTTTTCTGTGTACATTATATTTTATAACTTTGCATCTAACAAAATATTTCGGTGAAAAAAATCGTAGAAAAGTTTTTAAAATGCATTTTAAAGACAAACATTATCGACCAAAATTCCTTTTTTAAAAACTTTCCTACGATTTCTTTTTACTCTACGATACATATAGGAGACAGACTAAATAATATGAACACCTAGAAAATACACTTTTTTTCTTTATTAAAAAGAGAAATCTAATATTTGTCTTTAATGCAGATTTCATCTCTGTCTGGAATAAGGTGCTTGAATAGTTATCAATGGAATATCATATTATTCTTTTAATAGAACATCGTGAATGCTTGATTGATTATATAAATGGAGGAAGAAATTTGCTTCTCATACTATTTTCCAAAAATATCCTTTGTTCTTCGAAACTTCAACGAACTTTTTTCCTACCAATGTAATTACTTGATATAAATATTATTAAGTCATTGTGAGCAATTTTAAAGAGTACAAAGAAAAACAGATTTCTTTTTCAATATATTTTAAAAATTTTACAAGAATAGTGTAAGATTACACTGATGACTAACTATTATATGGTCTTATTTCAAACGAGGATAAAATCTATAATTTTAAAGGCAATGATAATGATGATGAAAGCCAACCTCTTATTATAATAATAAAATAAATAGCGTATTTCCTAAGTGTACACATTTTGTCTATCCACCGTACATACAAACACACATGTTATGTTAGGGTTTTTCCATTATTAGATCGTCACTAATATTGTTCTATTTATTTTGGTATTCAATGAGTAACAAAGAGAGACAGAACGATGCTTGTGTCGACTTGTATCACTAAAAATGGAAAGTACCTTTGAACAGTCCGTAATTCCATATCATGAAACATAAATGAAATATGCTATGAAAAAGTAAAAAGTAAAAGAAGCACTCGTTTTAAAATGAATGTTTGAAGCGACGATATTTGAATAATTGTCTACTTTTATTGCGAAATATCTATTCGTTAATATTGTTAGCTTCAATTGTTTAATCACAATATACAGAAATTACAAATACCTATTCAATTCGTATTCCATTATTCATGCTTTTCTTGTTTTTTTCATAATTTCTTACACTTATGTAAACATCTGAGTATTGTATAATCATAAACAGAAGGCCTTTTCTTTATTAAAAGCTTGATTTGATTAAACGATATGAACAAACAGGTTTTTTTCATTAGTTACGTGACAATTAATGAGATGCAAAATAATAAATACAAAGAACTGTTTGCAACTTTAACGTATCATTTTGTGCGAAAAATCTAATCTTATCGAGTGAGCTTCAATAAATTTAAATTTGGACTAAAAGTGAAATTTAAATTTGCTTTGACAGACGTTATTCTGGTGATTTCAGTCAGCCACTGTACTGATGAGACTTTCGTCATGATAAATAACGGACATTTTAATAATACATATGTAAAAAAGATGTTAATGTACGAAAGCGCGAATAATGAACGTCATATTGTAAATTTGACGCATCAATATTCAGTCACTTAATTTAAAAATCAATACAGTAGCTAGTCTTTAAGGCTACTATTATGTAATTACTGTTATTCCTTTACAAAAACAGTTGATTTATTATTCAGAACGAACGTAGATCTCTTTCTCTCGATGCTGTGGCTTGTGAGCCATAATTTTTCACGGTGTGATTTCTCTTTAACTATGATACTATTTATGATACAGAATGAGAAATCACGCTTAACTAATCGTACAGATATTGAGATGAGTTAAATTCCACGTGCGAGAAGGCATATTTTTTGTTACGTACGCTTGTGCAATTAAACTGATCTCAAATTTATGGAAAATATTATAATAGCTTTTGCGTCATAAAAATTAAAAGAAGCTCGGAAAAAGATGATTATATGGGATCGGCATTATATGAAAAAATAGAATAGACGAGTGGTTTACTCCCATTTTTTTGTTCACTAACCGATCAATCAACGTTCTAGTTGATTGCTAAAAATAACTTAATTCGATTCATTTATATTTTAAATCGTTTTCGTTTTTTATTCATACTGATTAGTTTGTGAGAAAAAAAATTATAAAGGTAGTCATTTTTCAAGTTTAAACATGTTTTATCTCAAAAGCTATTGATTTTAAAAAATCCAAAAGACAAAAAATGTTTACTTTGATCCAATTAAACTTACATATTTTTTTCAAAATTTTTATTCGAAGTTTAGATTTATTAAAAAAATTGTTATAACTATTCAACAACCATATAAAAAATAAAGTATATACGAATGTTTTTTTAATATAAGACATAAGACTCGTAATAATATCAATAAAAACAAGAAATAAAGCGGCAAATACAAGTCAGGCGCTGTAAACGGTGCGCAAAAAATAACACAAAATGTAATTAAATAATTACATAACGATGTATTAGACGATGAATTGAACATTTTGGCTCATCTTTCGAGCCATCTTCAACAAATATTGGCCGTGATTACAAAAGATTGTTTTCGATATAAATCTTATTTAATACAACTTTTAAACAAATAGTTATTATATCATGTGGACTAAAAACAGATTTATCTATTCTATTCTTATAATATAAGCGACTTTTAATAAGACGGTAAACTGCTCGCTTATAAATCCTCGAACAAAAAAATCCGATGATTTTAACATTCATAAAACATGAGGCAAATGCCCTGTTATTCGTTTCATGAAACAATTTTTTTTTATTACGATGATATATGTATGTAGAGAGACATTCAAGAGATCGAGGTAGAGCGCATCGCTTCGGTTATGCATTATTCACGCAAGGAGTAAACGTGGGCGGTAAATCGCGAAAGCAAAAAACCGAGAACCGGACGGAGGGAACCGACAGGAGATTAATGGTACGAGTGCAACGATTTTCCCATCCCGGCTTCGTTTTGCAAACGCAGAGTCCTCGTCCGTCCGCGTGCCGCGCGCCACTTTGCGCGACAGGTGGGTGTGCGAGAAAAGACCTTTTGTTCGATCGTAACGCAATAAAAAATGACTCCTTCGCGTCTCACGCAGGTGTATGTATCCTACGTTAATGTACCATGCGTAACAAACATTGTCGCTCGTTTACGCTAATCACGGATGACGCGATGCAGCTTCGCATGCATCACCGCGCGGTAACCGACTTTGCATGCACTCCGGTATACGTATCGGAAGGGAGCTCTTGAAAAAGCGGACTCGGCAAACATCGCTTTCCGGCGAGAAGACGTTCTGTACATACCACGTAAATATGCGTATTGCCGTCGACGAAAGCGCGAACCGCGCCGCGAGTCTTGTTCAAACGTTACGTACCGGGCCCACTTCTACGAACGACGTCCTTCGTCGGGAAGATATTTACTTTTTTCTCACTCGGCGAGATATTTGGGAGACGGCATTTCTATTTAATGGACTGCTCCTCTCGAAGCGTACGACCGTATTGCTATTTCTTCACTACAAAAATAGCTATACAATATTTGTTTTTTTTCACACCAATAAAATACGCACGTTTAAAATGTTATATCAATTTCATTTTCTTTTTTTTTTTTTAACACGCGCCACTATGGCTTCTTTTGCACTGGATGCGATAACGCAGCGGAAGTAGGTACGATAACCAATCAAAGTTGAATTGGGTTTAACATTTTTTACGCGAAATATTTCATAACGAATATTCAATTGCCTATTCGCTTCTTATCGCGCGATAAACGTTGCAGTGCTTAGGATGCACACGGTAACTCTCTCCAAGTGTTATACTCATGAATAAATAATTAATCAATAATTAATTCATGTAACTCTAATAAATCTGAAAAGGAAAGTGCTGCTGCTATTTTTAAACATATTAAACTTGTATTGCAGAATTCTATTTAGTTCTTGAATTTGTAAAATATTTATAACATTTTTGGTCTCTTGTTTATTTCTATTCTTTACACACAATGTAAAATCTTTTAAGGAAACTTCAAAGGTATATCTAAAATTAATGAATTTTCTAATTAAAGATAAAATTACAGGAGCCATTTTCTATTGAATATATCTTAAATAATCTAAACAGAAAAATATTATCAAGCATTTTTTAATTTATTAAAGAAATTGTCTATTGTCTAATTTATGATAAATTAGATTTCAACTATAAGTTGCTTTCTTTTCGTTGTTGAATTTTAGTCTTGTCAGTTTTTTTTTCTCTTAAATCTCCCGCGGCTGTTGCCGTCTGAGTCACTGTCAAGAAACCGCCTTTTAAATAACACCATTGGACTGTGGATTCTTGGAAGTCCGGCGATAGAAATTTGATCACGTAGTATTTCGATTTGTAATGGGGAAATCCACAGGCCACCACAAGAAAAAAGGAAAACGAATTAATTCACACCGCTGCACCGAGAAAACAAACGATTCGGTTTGAATATTGATATGATTTTCCTGCATCTAAGACTAGAATATAAACAACATGTTTCAAAGCAAATTCAAATTTTAATTTTAGTCCAAATTTTATTTTAAACTTACTGAAATGGGAAGAAGAAACGCAAGCATTCCGAGCAATCAAAACAAGTAAGGGTAGTCGTAAATCTAAAGCTACGGGCACATGGTGCGATTTTTCTTGCTAGATCACATGCGATCTAATTACTAGAAATTCTGTGTGCTGTGTGGTGCAATTCTAATAATTAACTAGATCGCATGCGATCTAGCAAGAAAAATCGCACCGTGTGCCCCTAGCTTAAGATAGTTGTAAGTCCAACATACAAACAATTGACGTTAATCAACAATCGTAAGGCATCGGTACAATTGACGATAACGTTCAATTGTTTGTGCGTTGGATTTATGATTACAACTACGACTTTATTACGACCATCTTTTTGCTCAGGTCCTAAAGTTCTGTCTACTCTTATAAATAAAATGTGTCTTTCCTGACAGTCTCTCACAGAAAGATTCTCTTTAATCTTAACATTTCATAATTGATAATTATAGTCTTTAATGTTCTTTCTTTCTCTTATATTGTACTTTTCTTATTCCTGCTAGCATCGTATATGGCAGAGTACGTTAGTGCACTACCCATTAGTGAGCGTTTCCCAAGTAGAAATCTGTCATGACATGCCAGATGTCTGAATAGTGGGTACGGTCAATTTGAAGCTGCAAATGCATCATTTGAAATATCTTTTGATTGAGCAATTTGTAAAATTTTTTGTTCTAATTAGTTAATCAAATGCTTTGAAGCGTTTAATTGACCACAACCAGTATCTGTTCAAAAATTATCACGGTATTTCCCAATTAATAATGTTAACCGGGCCGCCAACAAGGCTCTAACAGTCTTTTTATTTTCGAGATAGATAGGGTTTCCTGAGTGTATCTCAAGGCTGGAGTTGATCAATGGTTGGGTGGTAACTGATCTGGAATGCCGTAACTGGACCAGAGTCAGTATCAATTAGTGAACGTTTTCTCTGCTTACTTCGATCGCTGCGGTGCGTAAATTACAAACAGTGTTGTTAGACAGGCCCGGTTTTTCGCGCATGTGCGTCAGATGAGGCTTCAGTAGAGTACCCCTTATAGAAATGTAATACTGGCAGTATTAAATTGGCCAGTAATTATTACTTATATTGAGTATTATTGAGTATTAAAAGTACTGTTGATTAGTACTTTCAATATTCAAAATAAGTAATAATTACTGGCTAATTTAATACTGTCAGTATTACATTTCTATAAGGGACTTATTACTGACAGAAAGGAGCTCTTTGGTAGCCTATACAAATTTTTTTATAAATTTAGGAAAATATTAATATATTTTATACATTTCACATATATAAATATACATATATAAAATATAAATTAAAAATAAAATAATTGCTATTTAAGCAAATAAGAGAGATATATAGGAGAGAGAGAGAGAGAGAGAGAGAGAGACAATAAAAATATTGAGTGGGAAAAAAAAGATATTAAGTGCAAGCAACACGAAGAAACCTATGTAGACTAATTTTAACCTAATCTTACGACGAGCCAACTCCGCCAACGGCCAAGGGAGTCAAAACTAAAGCGCCCATTTCTCGGTACACCGGTTACAGCGCTGATTGTAGTCGCACATGCGTGAAAAACCGGACCCGTCTAACACTGATTACAAATAGAAGAATAAACTTATATGGAATATTCCAACAGTATGAAATGTTGCAGTATTGCTGCAACATTCCATACTGTTGAAATATTCCATATAAGTTTATTCTTCTATGTTTTTGCAATATTGCTGAAATACTTTGCGGGGAAAAATTTTTTCATGTATAATTATATACAGTTATATATCAAATATTTCAATGTATAAATATATAAATATATGTAATCGTACATAATTTATTATTATTATTATATGTATTATGTATAATAATATATAATGTATAATATATATAGCTGATATATATTTTATATATTATATATATGGATATATTTGATATATTATATAATTATAAATAATTATATATGAAAAAATTTTTTCCGGGTTTGTGCTAGAAAGCATTGATGAGTTGTTGCGTAAGAGTTACACAGCAAGAAAATAAGATTTTCCACAAATTGTCTTGAATTCTTCAGAGTAGTGGGATTCTGTAACTTTTAACGATAGTATCGTTACAGTATCGTTGCGCAACTTTTTTATCATATACAAATTATATAATATCTGCGTAACGATAATATAACGATACCGACACTGTCGTTAAGAATTACAAAATCTCGCTGCTGAGCAAACGAAATTGACATTAGTGACCAATATCCTGAATGCATCGGCTGCATTCAGCAGAAAAAACAGCTTTGCAATTACAAGAATCTTTAACATGACCGGTTTATACATTCAAATCCTGCAGGTACTAAGAGTAAACACCAATCGTATTAATAATTCTTTCAATAATTGCAAAACTGCTTTTTCTGCTGAATACAGCCATTGATTTCGAAACAAATGACTCATCAAATTAAAAAGAAGTCTAATAAGCGCATTCTAAAATGTATAATTTCTTCTCGAATGAAAAATTACCCTGAGAAAAATGATTTTATTATATCAATATACATAATTGCGTTTTGGCAAAACCAAGCAGAATTTTTGGTTACTATATGACTCGAGATTTTATAATTAAAAGTTTAATGGATTATAATTCGGTAATTCCTAAATAATTTTGATTCGTCTGTTTTTGTAGAAACGTACTAGATGTTGAATCTAGATTTCTAATTAATGCAACAAGATTCTTTCTTCAGTGTATGTATATCCAGATTTTTCATAAAATTAGAAATGCCTGTGGTCACTTCTGTAAGTTCTTTATTGAGCGAGATAAAAGATTATTTTTCACGTATTTAAAGATGCAAGAATTCCATCAAGAGGTGCGGTCGCGACTCGCGCCAAGTCTACGCTTTAGCGAGTCAGCAGACCGACTTTACCCTCTTTTACCCGAGTCGACGAGTTCGAGACATGCGAGATTATCCTACAATAATAACGACTGAACTGATCAAGTTATACCATAAATGACACCAATCCTTTTAGAATGATGTTTATTTTCTTTTTTTTTTACTTAGCAATTATTCTCATAAACAATTCAGAATATACTAGGAATTCAGTGTCATCTTGTAAATTTAAATGGCTATCCATTAAACATTTAAATTTACAAGATGACACTGAATTCCTAGTATATTCTGAATTGTTTATGAGAACTTGAGGCTTTCTTTCTTCTTCATTTGTTAAGGATAAATATGCAACATGTATTCGATAATCGTACTCTCATAAGAACGTTGCTTTGCATTGCGAATATTTAACATCTTTGACACATAATTATTTAAGATTTACATTAACTGTCGCTTATTTATTGAATTTTATTTGATTTACACAGTTTTGTTACTGGATTCCAAGCGGCACAAAGTGTAATCATTGAAATTTAATTGACGAAGCATCGATTCTTTATCTACTAATACACTAGATACTAATACAACGGTTTCCGTATAAATTCCTCCCAAACGGTTTCCTCCCAAATTTATTTAATGCAAATTATATCTTCTTCAATACGAAAAGTATCCAAAACCAAGGTTGAAACGTTTGTTAATTTTTTGGATAAAATAAATTTGCATGTATACACGACTTGTGTTGTCCAGTAAGAAATGATAATAAAATCGACGTCGATTCGATACTATTTCTCATTAGGTCTCGAAAATAAGTTATTAAATAATTCATTAGATGCAAGATTGTAAACATAAGAATAAACCTTGTTCTTTTTTACCTTGTTTTTTTCGATAAATATTTATTAGGTAGCACAGTGTAGTACAAACTACTTAATAACTTTACAATCTTTTTGTCCATCCGTTTATAAGATTTCTAAGAAAAAACTTGATTTTTTTAAACTTTATTTTCGCTAATAGTTACTCAAGAACCTTTATCTCCATCAAGGCAAAATATAAGTCAAATTAGTGATCTGTAAAGGAATCACAGAAATCAAGATCAATGATTAATAAAATTGTTTCCAATAAAATTTTTTTTATTTACAACATTTTTTCGCTGTACTCCTTAATATCAATTGCAAAAGATTTAGTCTTAAAATAAAAAGATGAAAATATCTTTTGAATGTTATTTATGAGTATGCAGCCTATTATTTTTAGTTGTAATTTTGTACATATATATCTTCAAAACGAACACTTCGTTTGAAAGAGAGGAAAAAAATAACTGTATCCTTTTATTTTATTCTTGGAATACGCGACTGTCGATTTATCGAGAATGAATCATGATATTCTTTTTTTATGATGTATCGCGATGAATATTTTATTTTCAAGGCAAAAAGAATTTTCTAGCAAGTGGCATAAATTGACATAGGACTTATTCTCTTTATTTGATATTTAGTGAGAAATAGATTTCTAATTTTAAAATTATGCCTTCTGATTCGTAACCAGCGAAATCTCGTGTGAATCCGAAAAATCTCTGGCTACAAAGTTTAAAAAAATCGATCTGATAACAAAAATTCGTGACAGGAAAAGTTAATCCACGATAATACGTGATTTTACACGATAAAGAAATTGCATCATCGAACTGCATTCATCACGTATTCACCTATCACGTGGACGTTGTTGATGTACGGAAATTCGCCTCGTTCACGTACAGCTGATAATGAACAAGTTATGACACATAAACAAAAATACGGTTTAAATTTAAAAAATGACACAGATGTCTTTATTATTTATAATACGTATATTAAACTGTTATTGACTGCATTGTTCACAAGCTCTTTGACTTTTGTTCGGTATACATCACTCTCTAACTCTCCGTCCATACATGTAAGTTTCTATCAATTTTATATTATAACGTGTTATGATTGTAATACCGCTATAAATTTTACAGTTTATTACATGTTTGGGTCTTGGACTTTCAATTTTATAGTAGACGTTGCGTAATGCTTACTAGCAGCAAAGAAATTGTCCTAAAAAAAAATTTTTTTTTTTAACTAAAATATATTTTATAAAATGTTTATAAAACCTGTATTGTGGCACTTATTAGTGCGTAAGATCTGCGAAGAATCATTAATTTTTTTATAATTAAAAGTACCTTTTATAACGTTAATTGTTTGTATTAGTTGATTGTATTGACCCCCTTTTTATCCCACAAATGCACCTTTTTTTCCCTCTTCAGTAATTTGTAAGAACTCTATAGCTAACAAATCGGTGTTGTAAGAATTGTATCGCATTAATATTTATATACCAAGTTATTTTAAAGAACAAAATAGTATTCCACTACTTCCTTCCTTCTTCATTTTAATTTTAACGATAATGAGCAAGGCAAGATGCGACGCAAGTCGGCTAATCGGTCAGCTCACTAAAAAGGAAGATCTTCTTTAAATTCGACGCGACGATTCATTACGCGCCAAACCGCGAATACGAATTGGATATAAAATGAATCGAGTCGGTAGAAAAAAACTTGATATTTTGCTTGTAGGTACAAACGCACAAACGAGATGGTGGAGGTGCTCTTAGATCGAATCGACGGCCAGGAAGTGACCATCGTCGAGTCGGACTGCATACCAGAATCGCCGCCCGAAAATTCGCCGGTAAACGAGAAGTTATCACCGATACAGGAGTTTTATTACGGTCAAACTATTTTTATCACCGGCGGCACTGGTTTCATGGGCAAGCTGCTCATCGAGAAGATCCTCAGAACTTGTCCCGGAGTGACGTCGATCTATCTTTTGGTGCGTCCGAAAAAGGGTAAGGACGTGCACCAACGCACCGAAGAGATCTTCGACGATGCGGTGAGTATTGTTGATGTATTATACATGGAAATTTGGATAGCATAGCATACGTAATGTGGACAGTGGAAGTGTTTGATTTCCTCTGATTATTGTATTTCAATATTAAAGATTGAAATCATAGAAATTATTGTTATATTAATGCCGCTCGTCAAGGCAAGAGATTTTGATGAGATTCGAAATATAACTATTAAAAAGATTTCCAAATACTTCGANGAGTAAACTTTGTCTTCGAAGTATTTGGAAATCTTTTTAACAGTTATATTTCGAATCTCATCAAAATCTCTTGCCTTGACGAGCGGCATTAATATAACAATAATTTCTATGATTTCAATCTTTAATATTGAAATACAATAATCAGAGGAAATCAAACACTTCCACTGTCCACATTACGTATGCTATGCTATCCAAATTTCCATGTATAATATGTGCGTCATCAACGGACGTAAAATCCTTTGGCGTCAACACTTCTAGAAGAGATCACTTCTTTCAATATTTTTTTTAGATAATTATCTCTGTCTAGATTTTTTCTCTTCGCTTTAAATGAAATTTTTTGATA
>QKQZ01029216.1:0-11290 GCA_003595255.1 Solenopsis fugax | reverse complement strand
CGTTCGAACGGAGTCGCTCTCGACATAACTGTAAATCCGCTGAGCGAGGGTATAGTGACAGACCGCGTATGGACCTCAGCGCCGGAGTACCGGTCGGGGATTTAGTGTGTTTCGGTCACGAGCGACATTCCAATTGCGTACCTGAGGACCGGAATCGATTGGACCGCCGTTTAATTTATTTTATTTTATTTTATTTTATTTTTTTCCGAGAGGTGTCGGTGAACCTCTCGGCACGAGATCAGTGAACCCATCGAATTGTCTGCAAGGGAAGTCTTCGCCCGCGCGAGTCAATAACGGATCCGGAATCCGTCCGACGTTGATGTCCGCGCTGACCCTTGCGGACGATAATTGGCTCGTCGGCTCGTGAGACAAAGACACAAGGGTAATGGTGAATCACCACCGTGACCGAGACCGTGGAGACAGGTGGATTTGATAAAAAAAAGTTCGTCGTGACTGTTTGTTCGCCAAAGTACTCTCGAGTATGACACTGTTGCGTGCGAGACGGTACTGATATACGGTGCTTCGCCTCACTCCAGACGTGTTCTTGCAGCTTGTTGTGACCGTGATCGCGATCTTGACTGCACCGCGGGTCAGGGCAGACGGCTCGCTTATCACTTCGATGTAGTGGCGGTGGCAAAGTGACAACGCTCCCGCGCGCTAGTGCATCGCTCCCGTCGACACCAGGTCACGATGCCAAAGATCTTTCTGATCAAGAACCGGCTGCATCAGCAGCAGTTGCGGCTGCTCGAGTCGCAACACCCCAGCAAGAGCCCGCCGCCCGGTAGCGGCAAGGACAGCCCGCTTGGCAGCTCGGAGCCGTTGAGTCTCATCGTCAACAAGGATCAATGTAAAGTGATTTCTGATTAAAAACGGAGCGGAACAGGCGTAATCTCGGCGAGCTCAGGGTTTTCTGCGTAATTCATGTGTTAAATTAACGTAATGTCCATCTTCCCTTGCTTCGCGGGAAGNACGTAATGTCCATCTTCCCTTGCTTCGCGGGAAGTACACTGAGAGAAATCGTTTGGTAGAATAGTGATCAAATGAATTTTATAGTTACTGCTACCAAAAACTTAGTTTTCATTTAACAAAACTTTTTGTAATTTGTTGTATGAAGATAATTATTTGGTTAAGGCTTCAAATTGTTTGGTCAAAACAACCATATATTTCGTAACTGTTACTATAAAATTCATTTGATCACTATTCAATCAAACTTTGGTTGATTTTACCAAACATTTCTCTCAGTATAGAACTCGTCAAAGTTACATCGGTTCCAATCTCCGAATCAAATTGCTTCTTGGAGTCGTCTTCTCCCTTAAGAAAAAGTGTTTCAACAAACTGATTGAACTGATTAGCCGTATCAGTGGCCGTATTCAGCAGACTCAACAGTTGAGTCTCGATGTTGATTTATTGGTTCTAAAAGTAAGACACAATCGCGTTCGATCGCTACTAAGCGGCTTGTTCTGCTGAATGCGTCTGATAACTGATGAAACTGCAGCAGGAACTGATGATACTTCATTAGGAGTAGTAAAATATCAGTTATTGGGCTAGTAATCAGTTTATTGGAACACTTTTTCTTAACCTTCTAACCGTGTTCAGATTTTCTTCAACTTGAACATTTTTGGAGTATTGTTACATTCTTGCATATTGTAATAATTACTCTATTCGCTAAAATGTGTCAAAATATTGTAGATATTCAGAAAAATCGCGAAACTTGAACCTTTTTTTAATAATACTTTAATAGCACGAAATTTTGTTAAAAGTGTTCGGATCGAAAAAGACCCGGATACAGTTAGAAGGCTAACATTTGACATTTAGTTAGTATTAAATCCACCAAACATTTTCTCGATCAACAAGTTCTTTTGTCAGTGCATTATTTGTAGGCCGGCATTCATAGTCAATTCTTATTTCCAGACCATCTAAAGATGTTAATAAACGGCTCTGAGATTGGTTGATGACATCTTAAGACAGTATTCAAGACGGTTTTAAATAAGAATCAATTATGAATGTCGATCTCGGCGTCTTTCTTTTTTGAACTCTTTAAACTCGTATGTGTGAATGGATTTAAAGTCGGAATTCTGTCAAAATAAAGTCTCGACCTCGAGACGTTCGGGCTTTCTCTCTCTCGGTCTGCGCAGAGATAAAATAAAATAAAATTAACATATCGCTGTCAGAGCATAATCGAATTGAACCAATTAATCCATATATCGGATTACGGAGTGCATTATACGCTATCTGCATTGTAATTATCGATATAATCACTGCACTCCGATCTCGCGTTACGAATTTTTTATACGTATGTATCACGAGAGAGAGAGAAAGAGAGAAAGAGCGATAAATATCTACGAAGTCGTATTAAATCGCGGCGAAGACTTTCGCATACCTATACGCATTCATTGCGGGAATAAATGGAGAACGGATTAATAAGGCCCAAGACAATTATCTCCATCTTTTCGGTGCTGCGTACACAGCAATTTGATATGCCGATTATCGGATCGTTATGAAGTCGCGTAAGCCGCTGCCGTGTAAAATTAAGATAGCGATCTCGACAGTTTAATCCGTAATATGCGGACCGTCGATAACCGCGCGGGACGATCGGGGCGCAAGTGCAACTCCGTGCGTCCTCTTTCTCCCTTTCTCTCGTCGGATAAGGACCGCGTCGTCCTTACGACGTATGCCTGCCAAGAGCAAGAAAAAGCAAATAAAAGAGGGGAAAGAGAAAAAGAGGGAGAGGCGTCCCGACGTGTTACACTTCTGCTGCAGGTGCGATCGTATTTTGGGGGTACAGGTGCGATTGCAATTCGTACACCTCGGTTTCCGGGGCGTTTTATCGCGCAAACGCATTTGCGGGCTTTTTTACTTTCGTGAATCGCATTATGCTAATTACTCGCGTGTACGTATCTCCGGCTCTCATTATGATGCAGTCCGCCGCGAATTCGACAGCTCGCCGCGATAGTCGCCGGCGACCGCTCTTCTCGATCGTGTCCGAGTAAAGAGGAAAAAAAAAAAGAAAAAGAAAAAAAGATCGCCGGACGTTATCTCCCTTAATGGCCCGCGACACTCCTCTCGGCCGCACGTGAGCACACTTCTCTCTTCCCTCTTCTTCGTCTTAACGCGCCCCGGTGATTCACTTGCCGCGCGCGTTTTCCATCGCGGCCTGACATAATCGTGGCGACGCGCACGCTGCCGGTTACAACATGGGCAGAAAAAAAACAAAGAAAAAAAAAAGAAAAGAAAAAGAGAGGAAAGAAAAGGAAAAACTAAAAGGTTCCTCGTCGCCGATCTGCCGCTCGGCGCAGTGCCGAGTAACGGCTGACCTTTGGCAGTCGGCGAACTTGTATCTGTGCACGCCACGTGCAGTTAATTACACGAGCCGCCGCGCCGCCACTTTGTGCACGAACGCTGCTGCCGCCGCGCGCGATTGCATAATGACGTTTACGTCGTACGAACGGTTTCGTCGAAAACAACGGTCATCCTCCCGCGCTCGCGCGCGCGCGTCGATGAGAAACGGTATAGTGAGTGAACGGCCGTAAAAACACAATTGCAATTTGCCCGTGTCGCGGATGTGCATGCGCGACAATCGCCTATCGGCGCAGTTGCACCGCGCCAAGGTCGCGCGCGACGGGCTCGCGGAGCTTTCAGGAAAGGGCAACAATCGGCGCGCGATCGGTCTCGATCGAGGGAGCTGTTTTTCGCGCTGTAAAAGAAGCGTTTACGTCTGCGTCTCACGACCCCCTCCCTTCCCCGCCCGATGCGGAACACTTGTCGTTATCGCGCGAGTCGTTACGTATAGCGTGTAATGACTTTTTCGTCGTTCTCAGTTGGCCGTAAAGATAAACTGAAGTTGAACTAATTGCGTGAAAATTGTACGCTCGGCGAGTCGTCGTCGTCGAGCACAGTTACATAATTCGACTGCTGATTTTTCGTTCGGGCCTCTATTAGACCCCGGGCGACGGTCTAGTCCCGGGCACGATCACGGGTGGTACTTTTACAACGGTATAGTGAGTAGTAGGTGGAGAGGCCGAATGTAGTCCTAAAACTGGTTTAGTGAAGTGACCGGAGCGGCTCCTCTAAATCTTTTCTCTTTTTTTCTGTGTGTGTATGTGTGTGTGTGTGTGTGTGTGTGTGTGTATGTATGTGCGTTCTCGCTTCCCCCGTCGTTTCTCCTGCTTTCCCCTCCTCCCCACCGCCCCCCGGAGGATCACCCTATTCTCCAATTCTTGTTTTGCGTCAGGTTCTCCTGCGCTCACGAGACCATGCATCCACGAGTGATGCGCAAAACGCGCGCGGTGTCGATGGCCTGCTACACCGGCGATCACCGCTGGCGCTGTCGCAGGTGCGCCAGTTACTCTCTTTCTCTCCGCCAGCCGGTGCTCACCATTAATTATACATGTTAATTAAACATTTATATTACACGGAAGCGATTTTAGCGTCATTCCGAACCGCTCCGGCCGTCTCGGCCANTTTTTTTTTTTTTTCTTTCTTTTCCCCTCGCAGGCGTGTGACCGATGCAGCCGTTCAATTAATGCCACGGCGTCCAATTAAGTGATTCATCGCCCCTCGAATTTAACAGCTCGCGTATAAATCGACTCATTAGACACACGTCGCTTAGAGCCCTCTCGTTCGTTGCGCGGCGAGCACGGCGAGCCCGTCGCGATGATAAATATCGTTATCCTTGACTTGGGAGAGAGAAGAAGAAGAAGAAGAAGAAGAAGAAGATTCATTTCGATGCGCGTGCACCGTCGTCGGTGCACCGCGGAGATCGTCGATACGTTACGTAAACGTCATCTCTTCGCGTATCGCTGCGTTTACGGAGTATTAGTTTTTATTTGCATTTTCCGCGTTGCCGATCAAACGGAATCCAGATTGACGGGAGATCGTAATGGTACACCGCGCGCGCCGCTCGTATAACGTTTCCTGCGCTCGCTCTACGAGCGAGCGACGATGGAACGGACGGACGGGACGGGTCGACATGTGTAAGCGTTCCGGTGCGCCCGCCGGAGACTTCGATGCTCGCCTAAGCGATGCGTCCGTCCGTTCGTCGCGTCGCGTCGCGTCGCGTCGCCGTTGGGTGGGGATAACATTTTTCTCCTCCCGACGATTCTCATTCTCGAGGAATGTTCCCGCGGATATTGTATACACGCGCGTAATATCAAAGGAGCGTTACATTAAAGAGATTCGTGTCTTCCTCTCTGAAAGTTTTACGTATGAAACCATGCTGAATGCGACTCAATATAATTTCAAAGAATATTTATAATATCTGTTTATGTTAGATATCTTTCGAAAAAATGTATTCTTTCCATGTTTAATCTGAAATAGATGGTCTTTGGTCTCTAAACGTTTAGTTTTATGTAATTGCGTTTTTTAGCGTTGAATGCGCTTCGTATAAGTTTCTTGCACGTATTAGACATACAAAAATTCCAATACTACTGTTAAGAAAAGCGATTGCTTTATTTTTTTTTTTTTTTAGCAACAGTTATTTTTAACAAAGAATATTTTTTAATAATTATCTTAAAATACTCTCATATTACAAATTTTAGAAAAATTTATTACCATGTGCTAAAAGAAAAAGAATTTACACTCCTTCGGTAAATAGTTATAAAATTATATCTAAGAAAAGTCAAAATAATCTAAATCAAGCAAATCGAATTTTTGTTTTACCTTAATATTTTTGATTAAAGTATCGAATTATTAGGATTCAGAATATATTTAGATGTTTGATGATAAATTTATGACAGATTTGCGGCTATATGAACTTATGAGACATTTGAAATAATTTTTGAAGTAATATTTGCTTAATTTAAGTAATTTTCAGTATGTATTTTTTGTGTGTACACATAAGTTTATTTTAAATAAATATTACTTGTTTCAAGTAAATGAGTGTATTTTAAGTAAGGTAGAGTAAGTTAGTATTCCTTTTTAACTAAATAAATTAAGTTAAAGTTAATGACTTATAAAATTAATTTAGTTACGTTAAGAGTGTCATGAACAAAAAACCAAACTCAAAAGTCACGTTAAAATTAACTTAAATTAAAAGTTTGATTTTGAAAAGGAACATTATTTATATTAAATCAGAATGTTGTAATTTTTTGAAGTTATTCAGAACAATTATGATATGAATCAATAAATAAATTTTATTTGTAAATTGAGAAATAACAAGGAAATGTTATTTTTTACATGGGAACGTATTTTTTTATAATTGTTTTCTTTTTTACATAGATGAATTTTTAACTTAGGAAAAAAATTAATAAGTTAAAGTTCATATGTTTTAAAAAACTAAGTTAAGAATTAACCTTTCAACTTTATTATTTAACTTTTTATCTAGTTACAACCCAGAATTCAAGATTATTAACAAGAAAATATTCTTTACAAAGATAAATGTTATTTAAAAGAAAAAAAATTGAGCAATCTTTTTGTTAACATTAGAATGATATTTTTCCGCGTGTGTAACTATTAAAATATTTTCTCCGCATCTTTCGGAAAAGTATCTTTTCTCGAGAGATCGAACGGACGTAATTTTCCTCCAAGTTTCTAATAAGTTTCTCTTATTCCTTCTCAACGTTCAATCTTTAATATAGGTACGACGTGTAATACGTAGAACTTATATTAACTACGTAGCATAACTGTCCCATGATCGTGCGAACTTGGACGTGTCTCTTATGGATTCATGGCCGCGGCCTTAAAAAGGCGCGATAGGGGACGACAGGCTACTCTTATCGCGAATGTTGATGAGTTTCGTAGCTGGTATTTGGCGTATCTGTTAGGCAATCGAGTGACTCCCGTTAGAGCCGTAGGAACCTTCGGTTTCGCACGGGAGTTGCGCAACGCGAGACTCATGCCCGCTGTCAGTGATCTCCGTGACGACGGCCAAGGCGACCGTGTCGGCATTAGAATCTCGTCGTCGGTGAGGAAACGGTGGGGAATGGATTGGAAGGACGTAGGCCGCGACCGCGAGAGAGTCACTGACTAGAAATTCAACGCCGAGTATAATACGGGACTCTCCTCGCATTCCCCGGCGATCTTATCGAAAAAAAACGACTGAATTCACGCGGGGTCTACTATTAAATTTGAACCCTTGCTCCCGCACGACCTTCCTTCCCCAAATATGCACCGCTTAAACTAGAAAAGAATGTGTATATGTAATATATCTGCCTCTCATAAATTATTTATATGTTCTCCTATTTAAATATAGAAAAGTATTTCATTAATCTATTCTGAATATCTTAATGTTGGATGGTACAATGTGCTAATTTAATTCTTCCGTGACTTCTTTGTGTTTCAAGAGGTGAGGGATATTGTATTTAGAAATTATTCCGCGCAAAAAACGCGCGTGATATTCTTAAATTATGAAATAATCAAAATATTAATATCTCTTGCGTATAATACGCTGACAGAGTTGCGTAAGTTAATGTATTTTTTTTTAACCGAATTAAATTAATGGCTTATAAAGTTAATTTAGTTACGTTAAGATTAAATTAAATGTTAATTGTGAAAAGCATCATTCATATTAAATTCGAAATTCGTAACTTTTAAAGTTAAATTACTTAAAGCAATTATAATATGGATCATCAAACTTAATATTTTATTTGTAAATTAAGTTTATATGAAATAACAAAGAAACATTGTTTTTTTACGTATTTTTTTCCTTTTATAATCAAGAGGCGCGGTCGCGTCTCGCGCCAAGTCTAAGCTTTTTAGCGAGTCAGCAGATTTTTTTTTTACACAGATAAATTTTTAGGAAAAAAGTTAAAAAATTAAAGTTTCAAAAATAATTAGTTAAAGTTAAAAATTAAATCATTTAAAATGAACTCAGTTAAGTTGTTAACTTTTAATATTTTAACTCGTTACTACGCAACCCTACATGCAGATATTAGATGCGATAAATTTCTTTACTTTATTTACCAAACACTCGACAATTAAGACAAGCTGCAAGTTACAGCGGGTCTTCCGAGAACTGCTTACATTTCCCGATCGCGCGAAACCATTTAAATAATTCTTACGGCCGGATGCGCGAGACTTGCACATTTTTCATTTTCTAACGCGACGTACTACTTTCAGCGGGCGTCACGCAACTCTTTCTCGGATTACTTATCCGCGCTTATACTATCCTCGCTAACCACTAGAATTTTAGAATGCGTCGTTTCGAGCCGGTCGTTCCTCGTCTTCGCAACGTCACTCTGTACGAAGCCTTGCGGCGACGCGGTGCGTTTTATGCAATTGCGGTGCGACGCACGCTCATTCCACTTTAGCCGACGGCCGCGCCAAAAGAGGATCGCACTGTCGCCGTGCGCGTGGAATGCGTTAAATTCGACGCGACGAAGGGAGCTAGCAGGGCCGGCGCGAACACTCGCGTAAAAGTGGGCGTTATGAAACTCGTAGATAGAACGGTACTGCGGTCGCTGCACAAGAAGAAAAACAAAAAAATAAAAGTCAAAAACGGCCGAAGTTAATATTGCAGTGTGTTACTCTTCTCTAATTAACATTTAACAGTAAAATAAATTGAAATAGGCATATAAATTATATGAAATGTAAATCATAAATACTAATAAAAATAAATATCACTGACAGTAAAATTAAGAATGTATCAAATATAGCCTGGCCATAAAAAGTCGCAGATAAAATTTAAAAATTTATTAGAAGAGATGAACTAGTGTATATATAAAAAAAGATCAGATTGAAATTTAAAAGTATTTTTAATTTTAATTTTATGTCTCTTGTTATTTCTGAGAGCTTAAAATTAAGAATACCCCTGGATTTTCAATCCTGGATCAGGACAACCTGATCTTTTCTTCTTTTATACATACACAATAGTTTCTATACTTTATTTTTATGCAATAGTATTTACTCGAACAGATTTTTTAAATTTTATTTGTGATTTTATGCGATTAAGCAATGTGCGAGACATTCTTTATTTTATTGTTATTTTGTGTTGATATTTATTTTTTTTTATTATAACATTTATAATATAATTTATAATATAATTTATATTTTGCATGTATTTTATTTGCACGTGTATTTAATTTATTTTATTGTTAAATATTTATTAGAGAATAATACGTTACAATATTAATTTTAACTATCTCGTTTTGTTTTTTTTTCCTTCTGTGTGCTGTACCAAACGTGTTCGTTCATTACCATCGTGCATTTTAAAACATGTTTGCCAGAGTCACGCTGCATTTCCAGTATTTTATTCGAGTTACATGTATGTTCAATTAAGGGAATAATAATTGTGTCTCTTATATAAAATCAACGTATACTACGCACATCGCATTCTGAAAAGAATTTTTTTAATTCTTGAATTAATTAAAATTAATATTTATTGTCATATGAATGTAATATTAAGCAAATTAATTTTTTTCTTAAAATTAAAATGTTCTCAATTAAAAAAATGTTCAACCGTTGTATCAGTGTAAATTCGTAGAAATTCTAACAAATTCTATTAACTTTCAATTATCAAAGTTGATACTTTTCAAATGGTACTATAATTATTACTTAATAGCTTTTAAGTAAAAGAAAATTAAAAAATTTTTTAGAATAAAATAATTAAAACTAACTTTTGACTTTTTAAAGAATTCCATGATTAAGGAATATCAATTTTCAAAATTGAAATTATATCAATGTAAAAGATATTCTACCGTTACATCAGTTGAATTCTCAGAAATTCTAACAAATTCTATTAACCTTCAAATATCAAAGTCGATACTTTCCAAATGATACCAATCATTTTACGTAATAGCTCTCAACTAAACGTGAATTGAAAGACTTTTAGCCTTGACATTTTGATACCTGTTAGACATTAATTAGGTAACTGTGAATACATGAAAACGACGTGAACTAAATCGAATCGTAATTACGCGATCCCAAGGAGGAAAGCAAGTGAGAGATTTTACTGGCGCAGTGATCGTAAAAAAATGAAAAAGATTTCGACACAAGTTTCCGTTTCAGGTACGCGAGAAAAAAAAAGAAATATTCACTTGAAAGAGACGCCGTTAACGCACATCGTACGTATGTACCGCGTGCTATAGATAAATACTGTTACATCCAGTGCACATACGAGCTTTAACTGTCGTTGACACGCAGGTAATCGCGCTCAGTGACGCGCACCTGTTGCAAAGGCTAGTACACCAGGATGTGCAGTCATTGCGACGAATTACAATGCATCGCCCGTAAGCCTCGCGATGCGTGCATGCATGTCTAATCGCGCACATACGTGCTCGCGTGCGCGTGTGTGTGCGTGCGTGTGTGCGTGTCCGTTCGCACATAGGGGTACGAGTCTTCGCGGTACCGTGACGTACATTGAAAAAGAAGGCGTGAAATTAAATATCCGACAAATTCTATACGTTCCTTTTCACGTACAGTTACCAAACAGGTACGCCACAAAAACGTAACTAATTTATTCCGATTTGGGCACTAAGACTTCATTAATTCGCGAGGGAGTGATTTTGGATGTACAATTTCTTTTCAATTAAGCTACTCTCTAAATCTCGTTGAGAAACATCATTCTAGAAGAGTGAAAATTGAGCTTGTGCAATTTTGAATGACTGTTTACCAGTGTTCGTCGTTATCTATATAAAATTATCTAGATAATTATTTAGATAAAGAAATAACTTTTTTCATCTAGATTATTATAACGTATATTATTTTTATCTTAGATAAAAGAAGTATTATTTCTTGCAAATTATTTAAGAAATTATAAATTTAAAGACTTTTACAAGGAATTTGGTCAGTCATTTTATAATAGGAGACACCGGGGCTATTTGGAAGACTTTTTTCTTTTGCGTCTCCTGAGTCCTGTATTCATTAAAAAAGAAAAAAGTTGGACGGTTTGAAAGGTTGAACCTTACCCTTCACAATGCCGTTATAGATAGAACACGGACATGTACTTGCTTTGATATACATATAAAAATGTCGATCAGTGCCAAATGTTTCGAATAGCCCCGAGCCCGGGGTAATTCAAAACCAGTCCGGGAATATTCTGAAATTTGTGTTTTAAGAAAAAAAAATGTAAAAAAGCTGTTGTTAAGACTTTGTTTTATTCGGAAAAGGATATGTAGTATTATTAAGAAAAATTGCATACAATAAAAAAATAAACACACAATAGAGAATTTTATTGCTTTAGCGTTTTCGGAACAAATCAGGAACTATTCGTATTTCGTGTAATTACACCTGTTGAGTATTAAGTTGTGTATTTTGGTACACAGAACACGAATGTAAAAGAAAAAATCGTCCGAACGACGATTCGACGTTCGGTGTTTCGAATCGCCCTAACGTCAACTTTGCGCATTATTGCGTA
>QKQZ01029212.1:0-20349 GCA_003595255.1 Solenopsis fugax | reverse complement strand
AATTGCAATAACTATAATATAGTTCACTTAACTATATATTATAATTATATTAACAAAATTTGTCCTCTTATAGTTGTCTCCACTACAATTTTTTCTCTCAGTGTAGCACTTTTACAAATTTTATATTGATTTTTATGCAAAAAAGGAAACAATTTTTTTAATTGTATTCTGGGACACTGCCTTAAATATTTTTTGTGATCTCTAAAGTAAATTAAAAATTAAAAATTAATCCAATTATCAAAGACGCACATCACAATTTTCTGAAACTCCGACACGATATTCTATCATTCATATTCCTCGTTTCACATTATGCAAAATGTTCTCTCATATTTCTTCGAAAGTCGCGTCTCATTGTCGCGACCAGACCGGTCCGTTTCCGTTGTTTAAGAGACACCCAGTCTGCAAACAGTCAATCATGGGTCCGGGTGGGTGACTTCTAGGGTGGAAGACAATTCGCACAGCCACTGAATATTATGCTCTCTCATTGTACCGCACTGCACGTCGTCATCTCCAGCGAAAAGCAAGACGCTCCCTTGCCAATTTATCGCCGCGATACCCACCGTTGTTTCCCATTGCAAAGAATACTCTAAAAGGGAACGGATAAATTTTCTCTCTTTCTGCGTCTTTATATCTCAACAAATAATTGTAGAAATCTTCTATCAATACCGTTGATAAATTAATCAGTCATCGTTATTGATGATTGATGAAGATATGCTCTTTAAAGTTCGTTAATATCATTCACGAATTATAGATACGCCATAGGAATCAATTTGTGATATGACTATATCAATATTAAAATCCTAAAGTTCATCACGATTTGCTGCAAGTTTTGGTGAAACTCATCACGTTACGATTGTCCGTTCGGTCGACAACCTACGGACAAACTACCAGCTGCAATGGGAAGCAATCTCAGACGACAAAGATCTGCCGTTTTCAAGGATAATTAAGGATCTTCCGAGCGTCTGCGACCCTCTGATACGAGACAGAAGTCAATTAATAATCCTTTGTGAAGGAGCCAGTTTGGTCTTCCTTACAGGCGACTGTATAATATCCCGACGGCAGCGACGACAGCGGCTCACCATTCAAGATCGGCATCAGGACAATGGCCGCTTAATCCTGAAATTTTTTCTAATTACCTCGGTACGAAAGCTACCGCAAGCTAATTAAACTTATTCCGAAATTTCTTTCGCAAACATTATTCATTATTAAATGATTGACCACTGGTGGATCGAATTAATTCGCGCTGACTTGAATCGGGAGATCGAGAAGTCCTATCCTGCCTAAGAGGATTTCCACGTTCTTTATGATTGAAAATAGAAGATCGCATTTGTGTGATTGCCTTCCATTGTTAATTAACGCGCATTAAGAAAGAGCGAAACAAAAATAAGATTTAATAATTCAATTTCATAATTATACACATATCAGTTTTTATTTATATAAATCGCTCATTTATTACAACAACGACATAATTAAAAAATTGTTTTGTTAAAGATAACAAAGAATATTTTTATCTGCAAAAAAAAATAAAAATTTTGATTAAAATTTAATATATTGAATGAAAAGCTAATGATACGTTTATTATTATATAATCGACAGATCAAATCATTACATCAAAATTCCATTTAAAAACGATATTAACAAAATTTTAGTGATTTAAAATATTCCAACTTTCATTGTTGAAAATTTTATTTTTTTAAATATGTCATGCAAATGACTGATATCTATCTTCTCTCTATATTCTATTTATATTTATCAATAAAAAATTAGTCTTATGTTAAAATTTTATATATAGTATAACACACGCACTTATGCATATATGTGAAAAATATTTTTCACATTTATTTTGAACTTTACAAATGACTACGTAAATGAGAAATACTTTTATAATACCGTCGGCACATAAAACCTTTCGTAATGAAAAAAATAATTCTAAGAATGCAAAGTATTTACAACGAGAGCATACGCGTATCGCTTACGAGCTGCTCTTATGCGATAAAGTTGAAAAATTGTACCGCTCAAATGAAAGAGATGAGCCTTTAAGGACCGTTTTATCTGTCGCACGGTAGATCCTGATGGTCGCCGAATAAGCGTTTCGTAATAATTTCAAGGGCGTCGAACCGAGTAATTCCCAAGTGCGCCGAGGCGCCAAACGCGATTATGTAGCACAGCCGGAACTGGATATTCCGCGATAATAAAAATTGAATGGCCGGCGCCTGGCCGTCGAAGATACGAGCGTAATTACGACGAGCACTCAATTCCAAATCGTCATGTGCATAAGCGTGCGCGCGAGTGTGCGCCAACAATCGCTTACCCCCTCCGTTCGCGTTACGACCACCGTACGCACATTGTTACAACAATTTCACACCTTAATTAACAGGCTCCGCGACGAAAATATTTTTCCGAAAGGATGTTATAACGAGCGAAAATTAATTGTTTTTTGCTCGGTTGTTTATATCGATTATGGCAATCTGTTGAGCATTTATTAATTGGATTCTGCTAATCGTACTGTGAAAGTAACAGCGTAATAACAGATTAAAATGAACATTTGTGCGTGAAATTTTTGTAATTTTAAAAAGTTTCAGATTCACAAAACATAATTTTTGAAAAATTATAATGTTAATAATTCCCAAAGCACATTATAATTTTTAAAAAATTATAATGTTTTGTGATCTAAAATTTTTAAAAATTAGGAGATAATAAGATCTGTCCATGAAATTGTTTCCCAACCTGTCAACCTCTTATTCATGATTTTCCTTATTGTTTTAAATTTGAATTTTATTAGAATAATAATGTTATAATTGGTTATTTATTTATCTTAAAAAAAAACATTTCTCGATTCGTATCAAACGGAAGTGGCAAATTAATATTGATCCAAAAAGAATGAAGTAGGTCGAAAACAGACCGACTGTAATTGTATTGCATTCATTAGTCTGCCAATTAAGGTGCCAATAATTTCAAACTGCAATGAGCAAATTGCTTTTGAAATTTTTAATACTTGATCACGAATAATCCTCGTGAAATGCAATAATGCCGATTATCCTGAGATAATTTATTTATCAGTTTTTGTTTACATACAACAATATGTTTGTATTAGAATATTTTCCTGTATTCTTTCATTTCAACATGTTTTATACCAGTATTTAATTATTTACGACAAATTTCATAAGTAACTTAATTTTCATAACATGCAATAAAAACACATTTTAATATTCGAGAACGATCACAGATGCATTCGGAAAAAGAGCATAAAGTAAGAAAAAAATATTTCTTATTAAAAACAATGAAATAACAAAGTATTAATTTAATGATCTATTAATTATTGAAATCGTAAAATACTTGAGTGAGTATGGTGATATACACGGAAACAACAATTTTGTTGAAATACAGATCTGAAAATAATTGTGTTGAATTAAAAAATTTATATTGGATGTTTAAGTTGGTTGCTAGAATATTAAAATTTGCAGTAGTATCATCATGATAGGTGTCTCACATAATAATTTTGATAGTCCAACAGATAATTATTTTCTGATCTGTATCTAGCTAAATTTTTAGATACAGTAAAATTGTTTTTTTCCGTAACAATTGCGAGACACTCCATTAGATATTAATAATTAAATTTAAAGATTTTAATCATCCTTACATAATTCTGACGTCTCAAGACTTTCGTGAGTAGAAACAATAGTTTGATCGGTACGAATAAAAACAGGAGTCCGTTTTGTCTTTTTTGAGACAAGCAATTTCGCGATTTACAATGCACTCCGATCGACTGAAGCGAAATTGCATTCGTTACGGTGTCGTAGACGTGCGTCACCTCGAAGTTTTCTACGACGGACCACTTACAACTTCGTTACAACTTCTTCGCGAAGCGCGAACGTAATCTTTCGGATTTATTGGCTCCGCGTCATTTCTGATTGCCGGCACGTATACTCGTTCAGGAAAAAGAATTCCGAAAGATTATCTTTGCTTAAATGGCACACGACACACAGTCGAATCCGAAAGTTTTAATCGACGATAAATGAGTAAAATTTCAGAAATTAAAACCAATGAAAGAGAATTATTTGAAATTTTACAGCAATTTTGAACATTTTGTGAAGCAATTTCTCTGAGAAAATCTGAACATCAGAACTATTAAAATTTATTTTCAAAACTTATATTAAAAAAATATAAATATAGTATAATGAGATATTTCTTATTAAAAGTATAATGAGATATTTCTTATTAAAAGTATAATGAGATATTTCTTATTATAAAATATAATTTACATAATCTGCATTTTTTCTTGAAAATGATCTCGATATTTTTATTTAAATTAAAACTTATAAAAAATTTGTGAAATATCTCATTATATAATGAGAAATATAAAAAATTAATGAATTTTTGTTATTTATTTTAAATATTGGTATAGATTCAAAGATTAGAAAATTTTATATTTTTTTAATGAGTTTAGAGCTAACACATTGCTGTTTTGTATTTTCTATTTTCTATCGTCATATCATTGATTTAAAATATTATTGCTTCAAGTGCCTTGACAAACGCGTTCAGTTTTTCATTTCTTGGAAAAGAGCATTTTCCCAAAAGATCACCACAGACGACAAGTCTCCGATTGGTCGATCGTACGGTCGTATACTCGCGTTGGTAAACTTTTCTCGATGCTCGAAGGCAACGCGACAGATTAAGAACGGCCGGTAAACACGCTCGGCAAATATCGAGTCGTGCATCTCGGCCTTAAAAATAACAGACTTTTCTGAAAGCACGACAGACACGTCGGCGCGTCAGCCACTCGAATATGAAAGGGAGACACACCGGCAGGAACGCACTATCCTGTGCTTGGACGCCGTGCAGGTGTTATGATACCGCGCGTTTACGTGTTTGCTTTCTCATGCCAGGAGAAAAATCACGCTCGCGATGGCTGCCGCGAAATCGACGACTCACCGCGACGTCAGTGCAAACATTACCGTTAATTAATTATGTATTAAGCATCTAATCTGGCCAACTAACGTATTTTTATTGTACCCCTCCGGTGTTTCCTATTAACGCAATTAAGAATTTTTAACGGGAAAATTGCGATGTCATTGCAGCAAAGGATAATTTTTAACAGCAAGTAAAGAGTGATGAATATTGAATATTGAATTATTCAACAAAATAACTTACATGATTGTATCTCTTGTAATTACGTACAGTAAATCACATTTTAGTTTAATAAGCTTGACAAATTATTGTAAATTTTGTAAAAATATGTGAATATAAAGAAGGAAATATTTGCAATTGGATACACAAATAGACATCATCAATCTTTTATTCGCAGTTTGATTAAAGCATCCACAAATCCACCTTGATGAGGCCATAGAAAATTTTTTCTCGGGTTGAATCAATAAAAGTCAGTCCAGGATTAACGCGTGAAACGAGTTCTTTTCTTAGCACAAATTTAAAATCCTTGATTGCGATATTTTCAGTTTTAACAATGATTTATCTCGACTTGAATTATTCGAAGCTTTTTTGCATTTTGTTTGCTCCATTTCAATCGATTGAAAACCTTAGAAGATAGCAAAGCGAATCTTCACTGCTTTATATTCCCTCTATGTATAGTAGCTTTTCTGTTCTGAAAGTCTCAAATACGTCAATTCTTCTTAGAGGAAAGGGTTAAGTGGCCAACCTAAAACTCGAAAAAAAAAGAACCGAGATCGATTCGTTCCCGATACGCCGCGGTAACGATCTCGATTTTTCTATCCCGAGGAAAAAGATCGGACAGGTGGAGAGGGGGAGTAAAAAGAAACAACACGGCTATCGGTCGATCCGTAACACGTGTGCGTGCGTCTTGATGCGAGGGTGAAGGAGGTTTGCGACAAAAAACTGGCACGGCACAAAAAAATCTGCAATAATTTGATAAGAAATGACGCGGGTTGATAAAGATCCATACATATTTAGACAGAACAATCTTCAACAAACATTATACACAATATAGTTTTAATCAAACTAATGTAAAAGTAAAATATAAGAAAGTATAAAATTAAAGTTGCGTACACAGAAAAAAATGACTATCAAATCAACAATTCATTGTTTCATATATAAGCAAGAATATAAAATCTTCTTGGAAGAATTTGATGATCTTGATCAGACATAATTTGCTTACATGAAGAAACAAACTTTATGTTAGCAAATTATGTCTCTTTGAGATTATAAATACTTCAAAGGAGATTTTATATTCTTGCTTATATATGAAACAATGAATTGTTGATTTGATACTCATTTTTTTTCTGTGTAGAGTATAAAAAATTTATTCCACTTAAATACACTGCAAAACGGAAACTCGTCGCAACGTTCCATGTCTTGATTATAAAAACGCTTTCTGATTTAGCTCTCTTCTGGGAGAAGAGAACTTGATCGGTGAATGAATTCGTTGACGGGGCAAGGGACCTTTTATACAGTCAATCGATCGTATTTTTGTATACTCGTCGAAGTTTTGTAATCTGCGATAAGTTCATGTGCGCGGAGTATATGCCGTCTGAACGCGGCGCAAGCGATGATGCCTTACTCTCGATAGCAATTTTACACGATAGTTCTTTAGTAAGCTAAAAGTTTTCCCCTTTCGTTCACATAATGCTTTGCAAAGCTTTTTACGGTAACGTGGAGTTTCAGAATTTACAATCATTTTATGCATGAATATGAAAAAACAAAGTATTTTATAGTAATTATAAATTGAAGCGTATAATGATAATATTATATTTACAACATAAGTTTATACATACATATATGTACGTAATATATTGAACAAAGAAATGAAACATGTAATGCATTATAAAATATTATTACTGCTTTAAATTTTTCAAGCATTAAATTATTCTCTGTTAATTGCACAAATATTGAATAAATTATTGAAATTCTATATCAAAGTTCTCAAAGATACCGATTGCATTCATTAATATTTTCTTCATTGATGTATGGCTGGGTATTCAGATATTGATCATACAACAGAAGGCAGTCTTTTTATATCAAGGATTAAATGTAAAATATGGAAAACATATTTTTAGTATACGACACTAACTTTTCAAAGAAATCGATATTTTTCGATACAAACTTTCGATTTTTTGAAACATATTAATTTTATATCTCCAATAAATCGAGTTATAAAATTAATGTACTTGAAAAATTATAAACGCAAAAGCAGATTCAGAATTTTATTTTTCCGTTTTTCAGCTAATCGATGCCAGACTGTCAAGTCTATCTACGAGAAGTCACCCTATCATTTCCGCATTCGTTTTTTTTGCTCTTTTATTATGCGCGCGCAAACTCAGACAGGTAGCAAAGCTCGTTCTATAAATATCCGAGAAAGGAGTGTCGCACGAAGGCGAAGGGAGCAAATGAACAATATTCTAATCGATCGACCGGAAAAAAAACTGAACTCCCACGAGGGCTTTTTCCTATCTCTTGTGTGCATCGTCGATTCGCGGATTTTTTTTCTACGCCAACCGAAACTGAAAAAAGCGTCCAACTTGCGACGCTCTCATCGCAAAAGGTTCGCTCTGTTTATCAAGCAACCATCGGTAGCTGAGTTCATTCAATTATAACAAGTTTTAGCAGCAGATTTTATATTTCAGCGAGAAAATATATTTGAATCTACAGCGTGACAATGTATGCAAATAAATATCGCACTTACAACAAATAAAAACAAAACAGAAATTATCTTAGGTTTTGTAAAATGAAAGAACGTACAAAAATAGAAATATTTCTGAAATTATATTTTTTTATAACAATAGTACAAAATAACATGTACAGAGACATGAGTAAATGTTCAAAAAATTTAAAAAGCTTCTACTTTTTCTGTTCTTATAACTGTTAAAAATTAAGTAATTCAAAAAAATTTTGAAAATATATAATATATATTTGAAAACTTTCTTTCCAAGAAAAAAATCAAAAATGTAAAATATTGATGCTGATATCAATATTTTATAACGCATCATGTCATTACTTAAAATATTACGAGAGGTGCATGACAGAGATTATGCGTCATGAATTAAAAAAAATAGATTGTCGCAAACCTCAAATCGGTCTTGCATTTCTATTTGTTATCGGTCAGGCATTTGTATAACTGTCCATGCTCCTTAACTTGTCAGATCGGCAATCGCGATTGATCGCGCTGATAATTTGCGCACGTAGAACGCTCGACGTTCCTCCTGCACGTGTATCACTCGCATGCACGCGGTCGCTACCGAATATTGTTAAGCGGAAGGAACACAGCGAGAAATACTAAGTACGCCCGGCGCGAGTTTAATAACGGTTCGGTATGATAATTGAGGCATAAAAGATCGAGTAATCTGCCGCGGCGCGATTGACCGAAGAACGGAGGGGGATGTGTTCGTCGCGCAGGGCCGCGTCTTCAAAGGATTGCAAAAAAGGCTTGTGAAAAATTTCTACGCAGGGAAATCTAATGCAAATGTGATAATATCGACTTTATGTTAGATTTTCCGCGTAAGGCAAGAAAGAATTTTAATTGCACACGTTGTGTGTGTGTGTGTGTGTGTGTGTGTGTATTGTATATCACATGTAGTATATTACATATGCAATATATTACACGCTATGGTATGCAGAGATATTTAAGTTTTACTACGTCAGCTGTTGAAAAGTAATGAAATTCTTTCCAAGGAGTTCAAAATCGGTTTTCCCTAAAAGTTTGGCAAAATCTCTGATTATGCAAATATTAAATATTGAAGCGTAAAGACTTTTAGCGAATTGAAGAGCGAAATTTCAAAACCCTAAGTATCCTAAGAAAGAACTTAATTTTTTCAATTGATCTTGGAAACTTTACTTTAAATAACAACTCAACTCTTTGGACCTTTAAGAAATAAAGAATTCTTCGTCTTCCAACATGCCACTTGTTGGTGTAAGAACAATTCATTATTTCGCCAGAAATAATTTTTGAAATTAAATATGAGCGATTCCAAAAGATTAAGATTTTGTCACGATTAAATCACCTTTAAATATATTTCCAAAAGATGGCGTAGGATATGTCAAATAGAACATGAATTATGGCGTTTTTTTTTAAACTATATGCGTCCCTGGACCCTCGCATCTCGGGGCCCAGCTCAGGTTCTATTACATACGCGTTGTACGCGCGAGTCAATTTACGACGGAAAGTAGCTACGTGAAATTGTTTCGTCTAAGGTAGTGGTTAATTTAGCCTCGGATTCCACGGCGGTGGCAAAGGAGAATACATGCATACAGCGCTACCGCGCGGGGTCTGCGGGATGAGCCTTTTTCCTCATATGCTGTATGTCTACTACCTATCACACGAATCGGAATGAAATTTTCCGCGAGTGAACGCAAACGTGGGTGCGCGCGGTTTCTCGGTTAGAGTTATTAAATTAGACGGTTATTACAGCCGGGCCGGGAAGCAAGAAGCGCCGTGGTCGGTCAAATGGCGGAACTGGAAGAGGGCGTGGAGAAATCGGCGGTCATTGTACCTCGGTGAGATCAGCTGACTCTGATGCTTCCGCGTTGGATGCGTTGTCAACTGCGAAACTTGGAAAGTTTTCGTTTTACTAACGGTAAAACGTATCGATCGTTGCAAGGATACCATTAGATCCGAGTGCTCTTCTTAGTTCACTAAAATAACGAACTAACAATAAGATACAAAGTTCACTGAACATTATCCTTATAATTTGAATTAACACAATGTATGTGTGTATTTTCTCATCTTTTAAACTTTTGTAACAGTCACTATTTAAAGGAATTTTTCAAACTGTTTAGTATTCCGTTGAAAAATAGAGTCACTGATAGGAATTTATCAATTGTACACAGAGAGAAAAAATTGTAGTGGCAACTATAAGGGGACAACCATACAAATTTTGTTAAAATAGTTGTAGTATACTATATAATAAAGTAATTACAATTTTTTATTAGTTTTCTTAACCATAAACTTAGTTGCAATAACTATAATATAGTTCACTTAACTATATATTATAATTATATTAACAAAATTTGCATGGTTGTCTCCTTACAGTTGTCTCCACTACAATTTTTTCTCTCAGTGTACATATGCATTTCTATACATATGCAATATAGATTTAATCTTTTAACGCAATCTTTTCGAGTCGCAGAGTGGTATTGACCATTCCTGTCTCTCAAATATAAAATCTCCAGTGTTCGCTAAAGCTACGCACGTATCACTTCTGCGATACCGTGTCGATTCGCCGGATTTAAACGCAATGAACACTTCCGCCGATAGACCCTTCAGGAGGAAATCTCCGTGACGGCGATGTGCGCCCTTTGCATGTCGGCATTCGCGTTAAGGCTCCGAGTGGACCAAATGACCAGTCATAAAAGTTATAATGAGCCAGGCCCACGGCTGATCGGTCCGCTCTATAGTGCGCGCTTCTTCGTCCCCTCGTGCTCTCGTCGAGGTTCCTTCGAGCTCTCCGGTCGGTCCTCCTTTCTCTTCCACCCGTCTCTCGCAGTTCCTTCCCTCCCCCGCTTGCCCTGGCTCCTCGCCCGATTCGGCCGATGGCAATCCATCCATCCCTCTCGACCGCGTGGACTCCTTCGATACAAACTGTACTCGGGTACAGTCGAGATAATGAAAAGGCGCTCTCTCTCCGTACGTTCGGAGGAACTTGTGGAATCCGTGCCGACGCATTGTACCGGTCCGCCATTATCCCGCTTGCGGAAACTTCGGTGAATAACGGTGACTATCGAAGGTGGTGGCGACGATTGGATCCCGCGTTTTTCGTGTCTCGCGCTCTCGAAATCTCGCTTGCGAGACATTATGTAAATAATGAGTGCCCCTCTCAGAATGGACGGTGGTTCGGAGCGATTTTCGAGACGCCTCGGTACTCGAGCAAACTTGATCACTTCACGAAAGGTTGCGTATTTCAATCAAGTGAGAAGAGATTGGGAAGAGGTTTCTTTAATTACGTTTTTCGTGCATTATTAAACATCTATAGGATCGAATTATTAATGTATTGCATCAATAATAAAAAAAAAGAAGTAAAAGAATTTGAAGTGCAATGATAAATGTTGTATAGTTATCATATTTTAGGTACGAATGTTCGAAATCGTTTGAAAGATGCAAGAGATGAATTACGTTGTATTATAATGGAGGGCGTTTCATGTGTATATCAGTTATTTACCTTCAGTTATAACAAAATAAATTTAAACAGTTCTAGAATGATTGTTGCATAGATTCTTCTTTTGATATCATCGATCAAACTGAAATTATTGATGCAATATTCCTTGTTAATTTCCCGTTAGCACATCCTATAGAAATTTACCTCGTATCGACGCGTCTTGCTTGGCGTACGTTGGAACGAGGAAGCAGACGACAGGAACTGCGAGAAGCCATGACATGTTTTGTGTTTGTGTCGCGCACTGTACGCCTCGTCGAAGAAATAAAGAAAGGGAACGACAGCCAAGAAGAAGAAGAAGAAGAAAAAGAGGCAGAAGAAGAAGGAGAAGAAAGCGAAGAAGAAGAAGTAGAAGAGAGAAAAGAAAGGAGAGACACAGGCCAGTCGTCGTCCCATGGCGTGCGATCTACAGAACGCCTAATTTTTTTCCATCCTTTTTCATTCCTGCCTTCCGTGCCCCTGGTGGGCCCCTCCGTCTCTCTTTCGCCTTCTATCTCCGTCGAGAAAGTTGCCGCGTGCATGCTCTTCATCTTCCTTCCTGCCTTTCATCCTTTTTCTGCACCGATCGTCCACCCAAAGTCCCGTCCCTCCCCCCCTCGAAACCCCTCGTCTTTTTCTCCTGGGTCCCGGTCCCCTCCCCCGCTTCACGTGCGTGTACCCGGCCATTCTTTTGTCGAATCTCTTTTCCGTTCCTCCTTTCGTTGCCGCTCTTCGTGGCGCGGGGGCGGCGCGGTATTCGCGCGGTACTCGCACAGATGGAGGAAGAGAAGCTCAGAGCGCGCCGGAATTACGGCGAGCGCAAAGTCGTGCGGCTAATGAAGTCGCAATTCAGCGTTTTACCATTCGATTCTACCGCGGGTCCCGTCGGACTGAAGAAACGGTCGCGGGGGAAGAATGTGTATCGCTGCCCGAGACGCGACGGAATTTATACTCGATAGACCGCCAGAGCAAAATTGTTGACAGAATTTCACGAGTAACTTCATGGTTTTCACGATTGATCGATACATTTGGACATTGTTTAAAAAATAAATTAAATTGTTTCGAATAAAAAATATTTTGGGAATTTTTGTGGCCTGGAAAATCTAACATAAAGATTAAGGATTCACAAATTTTTGATAATTCACAGCGATAATCATTGCGTATATCATTGTGGTCTTGTAAATAGAAAAAAATATACAAAACTTTTCAGAGAAGCGAGACTTTGTCAATCAATATCAATCAAATATCTTATTTTTGGAGGCAAACATGAATTGTAGACTTTATATAGTGAAGCGAAAATTAATTTAAAAATCCTCCAAAAATATCAAACTGTTGCCTCTCGATGGAATACGATGGATAGAAAATACGAGTGAATATATCTTTGGCATAAATAAACACGAAGGTCAATAGGTTCTGTTTGCGTTCCACCCGCAGGGTTGCATTTCGACACGGCCGGCATTTTATGCATTTCGACGGGGTACTGAAATTTTCATTACGGTTCGCCGGTGCTCCTGGCGTGCGGTAAGAAACAAGGAAACGAGGATTCCATCGATTTAACAGCTTCCTTCGGAATGCCGGCGCGTCCTCGCATCGTATTACAAAACCGCTTGGCACGTGTTAGCCGGATGCAAATGTTGCAGACTAACGCGGCATCAGGCTGGCGTACAAAAAGCGGAAGCCTCTTAACGATACTTTCTCTTATGTGTTAAAAGCCATAAGCGTGACGAGTGACGAACGTAACTTCGGCACAGGCTCAACTTTGCGTCATCACAAACGTTCAATGCTGAGATGCACAGAATTTTTAATTTTTAAATTTGCAAAAAAAGTTAAATTCTAAAAGAGCATTAAAAAAGGAATACAATTAATAACAAACATATCTAAAATAATAATAATTAATAATGGTGATAATTTTTTGTGCATATAAGATTAGACATTGACAGTTTATAAAATAGATAAAAATACTCTAGGAGTATGAAAAAAATATACATGCAAAAAGGAGGTAAAATGTCAAGAAGACTGCTGCTATAATGTCTGTCAGAAAATTAAGAGACTGACTGAGAGAGAGAGAGAGAGAGAGAGAGAGAGAGAGAGAGAGAGAATATAAAGAATATAAAAAAATAATAAAATATTTATAACTAAAAATAGATAATAAAAGTTATCAAATTTTATTTTATGCAAAACTTGCGAAGAATGTTGCATTAGTGAGACATAATTTTTATTAATATACTATTTAAATTAAAAAATGATTATAAATAAAATTATTAAAAGATTGAAATTATCTTTACACTGAGAGAAATTATTTGATAAGATCAACTAACGTTTGGTTGAATAGTGATCAAATGAATTTTGTAGTTATTGGTACCAAAAACTTAGTTACATTTAACAAAACTTTTTGTAATTTGTTGTACGAAAATAATTATTTGGTTAAGGCTACAAATTGTTTGGTCAAAACAACTATATATTTAGTAATTATAACTATAAAATCAACCAAACGTTAGTTGATTTTACCAAACATTTCTCTCAGTGTAGAGTGCAATACGATTCTATTATTATTAATATAGAAATTTTACCGATTCTTTAATTTTGCTTAAAACAAATCTATTGCAGAAGAGAAACTCTAATATGAATTGCACACGTATATTTATGAACATATCATTACTTTATTTATTTCAATTTACTCCTTGATATTTAAGAAAATTTCTAAGAATTTCGATATTATAAAAACGATGATCGCTGTACCAATTACACAATTTCTGTTAATGTTCAAAATGTATAATAATGGCAGAAAAGCTCCACTATTCTGATTACATTGTTATACAATTTTTTATGCGAGCTGCGTGCTTATGGGTAAGAATTATGGAGGTTCATAGAAGGTTCCGGTCGAAAATGAGCGAGCGATTACGTTGGAGCGTGTAATCGCCGCCGGTAGTGCGCTTTACGCCGATCGTAAGGAAGTTTGCATTGCCGCGCGGAACTTGGCGCTGATTAGCGAACTAACTTGGCCATCGACGCAGTGTAGTAGCTGCAGCTTGCTCGGCGCAAGCAAGGCATTAAGTGAATTTTGCGAGGCGAGTTTTAATGACGCAAATGTCATCAATAAACTTGTACCTGTGCCATTCCATTTATTGTAAATCGCGAAAAACGAGAAATCTCGCTCGTAAGAATTCGTCGATAAAAACGTCAGATGTCGACTGATTATAGTTGAAGATTATCTTGAAATTACGAAAGGAACTTGCGTGTTTTTTTTTTATTGCCTTTGCTATCAATTATATCAAATTTACACGCTTGAAGGCAATTGAAGCTATCGAGACATGGAATTGTTCAAATGACTTTTTAGAACGAGATTATTTCCTCTTTGAACAAATGCATATTATATATTTATCATTGTGTGTGTATGTGTGTGTATGTGTATGTGTGTACGTGAAAAGAAAGTCATTTATATCAAAGATAAATAATTTTGAAATAGGATCACTTTTGAATATTTAAAAATTGCCAATTTTCGTGGATTGTATTAAACGTAATTGTACTTTTATGTTGCATATCACGTCAATGCACGTGCGAGCGAGCATTATACGTGTAAAATGGCCGCGAAAACGTGTGTTTATTATCCTGTTGAGGCGTTGTTAGCAATTGTGCGCAACAAGACATCAGTTTATTGCTACCGAGGGATATTTTCTACCCCTCCTGTCATGTTCGCGTGTACGTACATAAGGATAAGAGGGTTGTGGAATCATTTCCATAGTGAAACATATGATAGTGAGAAACACACATATACATGCAAGTACATAGAGTAAACATAGAGTCTGATAAATAAAATCTTATAATAAAGTAGAAGAGAAATAAATTCTATCATGACTTTTATTTTCGGAAAAAATTTGACAATGTATAGCAACAATTTTAGAATTGTCTTTATTCATTTATGACGTTATATTCATTTATTACAATTTCATAAAATTTTGCAGAAATTTAAGGAAAATTAATAGTCAAATCAAGTTTATAATTTTAATTCGATTTCAATTTGAAGTGCCTTTATTTGATTGCAAGTATTTTATTTAATAATACTGTGAATACATGTATTTTTTCAGTTATATAACATTGTTACAATTTTGATAAAACAAAAGATTATCTTTTTATGACAATTGCTATCTTTAATATCTGAAATGAGAGAATTTGCGACACAATAATGAGAGAAAAGTAGCACCAGAAGAGTTAATAATTGAATCATGCCTATGTGCATGCAAAAATTAGAGAGTAAAATGTTATGACGATATTGCGTGGAGAATTGTATACAGCGATTTCCGCAGAAGCGTTGAAACAAAACTTGAAAAAAATACATCGAGAGCATTTGAAGTTCTGCTGTTTTAGATGTTCTCGACGTTTACCAAGATCCGGATATCAATTGCTAACTATTTCAGAGAGAGAGAGACGCTAAAGAAACGCGATTTCTTTTTAGACGAGGATCAACTTTTTCTCATGCAACAAACGGAAATGAGAAAACTGAGAGAACTAAACGAAGCAAGAGTATTATAATGCGAATTATTCGATTTTCGAGAAAATAAATTCAGAAATACAGAATTTGCCACTTTCCCAAGTATTATTAATACAAAACTGTTCTAAGAGTTTTCTAAAAGTCATCCTTTTTTTAACTATTATATAAGCTAGATGATTGCAATCTGATTACATGAGAAGATTCAAAGTAAATAAAATCAGATAATAAGTTTTAATAACAAACTTGTGTGTATGTGTGTAATATATCACAATAAATACTTTTCTGCGACATGGTTATAGTTTTATCTAATCAAGAAAATTAATATCAAACTAAATATATCGCATCATATCGGAATTGGAGCCAATACGACAGTTCAATCTTAATGTTGAATCTTTCTTGATTTATAGTGCTTGGGAATTATTTACTTAAGCTGTTTTATAAATGAAGTCATATATTATTTCACAGAGGCGTACGAATTGTAATCCTGACGAAAGCGCACGTTTGTTCAGTAGTCGTTGATGCAGCATGCAATTCTCGACAGCCGGCTTCGATTATAATGACAATCGAGATAATAAATCACGAGGGTTCGCCAGGGGTGTCGAGAGACTGGAAAGAGAAAGCGATGTAGCGTGGAAGGCGGAGGGGATGGCAAGGGGGAAAGACAGTACAGGCGGCGGAAGGTGCAATATGCGGGTCTCGATCCGCGTTAACAAATGTCTCTATCCCGTGGCAACGTGTTTCTGTACACGGGTGTAACCCCCCGATGGGCCGTAAAAATCGCGAACTGGGGTAGATCCTCTGGCGCGGCGCACGACGTTAATTCGCCGCCCCGCGTGTTACGTTCTCGCTACGTATAGACGAGCGAAACGCGCGGGGAAAGCCCGGGCCACGATTATCGCGTCGTTGAGAAATGGGGAAATTATGCTCCCGGCTTTAAGAGGCACCATCGCCGCTCGATTCCCCGATTGGCCCGGCGGTTTATTAGAGCGCCCCGTAATTGCTCGCGAGCCGCGGGGTTAATAATAAGAAGCCGCGCGCGCGTAGAGTATGCACGCGTCTCGCTTCGGCAAAGCGATTTTACGGCTTAGAGGCGTGCGCGAGTTGGATGAATGTTTTACGTCCGCTCGCCAAGTTGGCGCTAGCGTTTGGAAGCTCGGTTGATGTCGCGTGTTCGAGAAGCGGGATTTGATGGTTTTAATTAATTTCGCCGATGTGGGAGTACGTTATGGGGAAACTTCAATTCGGCACTTAAATTCCTCCTCTTTAAGAACTTTCTACACACACTTTTACAAGTTTTGTGTTATTTTTATACCGGGAGAGATGTTTAAGCGGGACGTACATGAATTAGTCTACACTTTCGCAAAGTTGATATTTGCATTCGAAAGTTGAGGCGATGTCGCGTGTTTGTATTAGAAATGTTGTATTAATTCGTTACCGGAAGTTTTGAGAAGCTGTAACTTGGAAATTAGGTCCCCTCGCTTTTGAGAATTCGAACGGGCAATGCGTGTTTCGGATGCTTTGTTGTTCTTACTCTGAGAGATATCTGGCCCTCGCGTGTTTAATTAGATAAGAGCGAGGGCTTAAGCCATGCTAAACATTGTGACGAACATCGATGCACGTCGGGCGAACAAGCAACGGGTCGGGTGTTAACAAAATCGAAGATTTACAACGCGATAACGAATAAAAATGTCAATATCCCGAGATATCGATCACGTTGTCAGTTGCTGCTGTCGTTCGGGTGTCCGGCCGGTGAACGGCCAGAACGCCAGAATGCTCGCCGTGTTCGCCATCTGCCTTCGTTCCTCGGGAATGCGCCTCCCGTTCCGAGGATTACGTATTAGCGCGCCCGGCGTCCTTACAAACGAGTCGAGCCACACGCCGCAACTTTGTAGCCGCGACACAGCGCAGGATGGGCATTCCGGTTCTCCGCTCCCGCCTCCTCCGCCCGAGCCGGCGAGTCGGCGAACCGGCGAACCGGTTGCTCCTCTTATCGCCACAAATTCGATAAATCCCCTGGGAATCGGCCGACGTCCTCGATCGCTACGCGTCCACGAGCTTATTTAACAGGGGGAAAAAAGGCGAAGGTCGAGTCTTGTAAGACCGCGAAAACGACACCGGGGTTCACTCGGGCTCGCGCATCGACGTGAGAAGCAATTACCGCGGCGTCGTAACTCATCGATCCCATGCCACGTGTAATCGCGAGTGCAATCATGGAAATAAGCGGTCGGTTGATTGGAGCAATTAAAGAAGTTCCATCTCGCTTTCGGTCTCGTAGGTCGTAGGCGATTCGCGAGTGGAAAGCATCACAAAGCCGTAAGAATTAAGTCGTAAACACATTCGAACGCCCGCAAGTGAATAATGCGATTATTAATCGTCTTCCGCGACTCAAAGTGTCTTCTAGCGCGTTCTCATAATTTTACGAACGGAATGTTAATGGCAAAAAAACTAGCGTTACTTTAACGTATAACTAATAGGATTATTAATTATTGGTGTAAAATATGTCTTGCCTAGAGACTGGTTTCACGCAAACTAACGTCAATGAACTTTAACCTTGCAAGAACATCTCCTTATATAACCTTCTTTCTTCATCCGTATCATAGCCAATGCTACTATCTAGAGAAAAACACGGAACCAATTAAACTATGGTTAGAGTTAATTAAGCAATGTTGGGAAAATCGCGGCTAGATTTAGCTAGGGCTATTATGCTCCTGTTGAGCAATCGATGATAAATAGTTTATGCTATCGCAGGAAGCTAGGGAATAATCTCCCATTATCACAAAATATTATATTGTCAAACCTAAAATATCACGGGATATTTTTCAAAGATGCGGAATAATTTGTTTTGCCTGACCTTTGGCAAAACCTGATAAAATTATCTCGCCACACTGAAAACAAAGTCTGGTTATAACTACCAAATGTATAGTGAAATAGTATCAATTAAATATTTTGTCAATGTAACCAAAAATAATTTTATTTTACTTTAAATGTGTAGTAAGTATTATAAAATCTGATATAAGTTACTAAATATTTAGAAAAGTAAAATTAGTTTTGGTTACATTGACCAAATATTTAATTAATACTATTTTACTATATATTTGATAGTTATAACCAGTCTTTTTTTTCAGTGCATGTATAAGGAAAATTAAATTTGCTTTTCTTTGTTCCTTTAAAAAGATAGACTATTTTGATATATTTGTTACTTATTTATTAGAAATCATGTACTCACAATTATCGATATTTCATGCCTGTTATTTTAATCATTTGCTTTGTCAATATAATTCCTCAGTGGATATTAAATCGCCTTTAATACGATCGTGCAATCTGGCATACCATGTACGGCAAATTGGCGAATCGTCTAGGCGAGATTTCGACGGGACTCGCGCGAAAATTAGAGCGGATTAATTGAACGCAACTACGTCGAAAGTTGCTGCTAATCGAGCGAGGCTAGCTTAAAGGGCCGAATGGGCGATGAAGGTAATCGCCCATTCTGCCGGCTAATGTAAGTGGCGATTTAGCGTGCTCGAAACCGATAGAATTAAAATACGCGTCGATTAAACATTGACCCGGCCAAATTGTCGTTTAAGTACAGTCCACGTACCTATGGTATGTGTAAAACGCCAACGGCATCAGTTTCGAACTGTTCGACACACACAGGAAAGCTTTAATAAAATTGTAACTCGAGTGCAATCTATTATAATTCCCGATAATGAGTAATTTCCCATTATTTTTAAATAATGTATGAAAGAAATATTAAAAGAAGCGTTTATGTCTTTCTACATGTAGATTCATCTAAAAGTTAAACTTTACTTTTTGTTCAAGATCTCAAAAAAGTATTACAAGTAGCCATAATTTTTTTCAACATATTCTTATGTTAAAAAAATATTTAATTAAACAAATCTGGAATTAATTGATTAACTGCTCAATTGTTGAATACACGTAAATAGCTCGACGAACATTACTTTGGAAATCATCGCCGTGTAGCTTTTCCTGAACACCCTTTATAATGCAAATGCCATAGTGATGCAGTGCAATGAGTCAGGATACAATCAGCGATCTGTTACAAAGTGGTACATCGGCGTTACAGGCATGACGATGCGACTCGGCACGAATCGCGCCGGCACGATTATCACTCGCGAGAGAGATAAAATGAGAGTAAAAGAGTAAAAGTAAGAGCGCGAAAGAGAGAGAAAGAGAGAAACAGATAAATCGACATGTATGTATAGAAGCGGCACGATCATCGAGGCTGATGGGATTTTTTGCGACGCGTCGCACCTCGCAATTTTCACAAGAGTTTGCTGTAGTCATTGTTTATCGCGTCGACCGCGCGCGGTTTGTTCTTACCATGGGACATGCCTCAATAAAATACCGATCCTTTCATTAGCCCGGTCGATCGCCGGTTAATTAAACATTTAGTCCTCCGTTTCGTTCCGCGTTAATCGCAACGACATGAAGGTGAGTTCGGGCACCTCGACATGAGACCATGCTTCCGCATCGAATAGAATATAAGTTGAATCTTCACTTGGTCCGTTCACGATGCATCTCATTAACCTTCGAATCAAAAATAGTAGTATTACACAGAGAGAAAAAATTGTAGTGGCAACTGTAAGGGCACAACCATACAAATTTGGTTAATATAATTATAATATATAGTTAAGTGAATTATATTATAGTTATTACAACTAAATTAATGGTTAAAAGAATTAATAAAAAATAGTTGTAGTATACTATATAATAAAGTAATTACAACTATTTTTTTTATTAGTT
>QKQZ01029209.1:0-12652 GCA_003595255.1 Solenopsis fugax | reverse complement strand
CGGTCCGACCCGGTCAGGCGAGCGGTCGAGCGAGATATACGCTTTGGAGATACGCACAAAAAAGCAAGCACACCCACGCACCAGCGCGAAAGTAGCATTGTCGCGTTACAATCGAAATCGAATATTTGAAAAATATGGACAACCCGCGCGCGCGTTTGTAATTGCATACATGCCGGTCGTGCCTCGCCGCTCGACCGCGAATGACCCGAAAAGTGCGGCATGCGTGAAACAAACTAAACCCGCGCGACATGGCCGACACACACACAGTACGCGCGCGCACAGAGAGAGAGAGAGAGAGAGAGACCGACGGTATAATTAGACGATGTAATTTGTTAATTCTTGCGAGTCCCTTTCGAGCAGCGGCGTGGACGGGGAGAAAAGTTAAGGATGAGGCAAATAACGAAAGATCTTTAATTAAGCGAGAAGATGCCTGGATTGCTGTGCCTCTTGAGAGGTTGCAATCTAATTAGCGCGACGTTTGCGAGCGTTTGCAAATGGTTCGCAGACCGAGGGGTCCGGCAGGTCTGGGCAGACACGGGGGGGTGTTTTATCTCGTCTTTATATTCGCGAACGCAACGAATCCCCGATACTTGCAATAGATAAACGAACATGGGTCGCGGCTCCGGTTGCATTGTAATATATTTGTCCGGGAAATGACTGGATTTCTCGTAACCATCGTTATCTCGTTTTTCAAATGGAAAAGAGCTACGGGATATGCTTTTTTTTTTCGGGAGCTTTCTCGCTTTGTAAACCACACATGCAAATCCAGCACACGTGCGGGAGGGGATCGAGTTATTTTTCGGCGATCCGAAAAGAATTACGACACTATGTTTCTATGCCAAACGTGAAAGAATTGAATAACTTTTTTTTTTTCTTTTTTCAAAAGCGACTAAGATAACTTCTTTTTTTTTTTTCCTTCTCTCAGAGCCCTGGAGATACATTGCTAGACGTGTAATAAATTAACTCAATAATTTTACATGCTAAAGATTTGTATAAGACGCTGTACAATTAATGATCTTACAAAAATATTAGATTGCTCGGATGAAGGTTGGAAAAAAATATCCATTAATCGAGGAACTCGTCGCGATCGACAGGAAAACCACCATTTCCCTTGCGGAGAGATTTCCTACGAGCGAACCAAGTCACGGAGAGCCGAGGAGACGTATCTCCTCCTCCTCCATCTCCTGCTTGCGAAGAAAATGGATGATCGCGACTCGAATAGATATCGAGGCGATCAAATCCGGGACGCCGCCGACGCGCACGTTCATCAATAAGATCGGAATCGCATGCTCTACGACCATTCCGTATGCCCGTTCCACACGCGTATTTCGCTGCGTGGCGGCATTTTCTGCCGCCATAGTCATTTGTCCGTCACATCGAGCGGCCGAACGGACGGACGGACGGACGGACGGACGGATGGACCGTCGGCCGTCGACGTAAAACCGGAAGCGAATTATGTACTCCGATATAAATCAGCCGGACACACCCCATTCACGTCGCGGACAGGTTATTATCGGCGGTGCCATTTTAACTCTCTCCCCCGCCCCCTCCCTTCCCTCGTGGGCATGATCGACCCACTTTTTCCGTATATGATGTAGTTTGTGGATGCCTGCGCGACTGGACAAAAATAAGGGCATAAGGGCATGCAGGGCTTAAAAGTTGCGCGCGCGCATACACTGAGAGAAATCGTTTGGTAGTATAGTGATCAAATGAATTTTATAGTTACTGGTACCAAAAACTTTGTTACATTTAACAAAAAAATCAAAAACTTTTTCAGGGAGATAGGGGTTTAATATTTAGATGCAAGTCAGCATCAATTATTTAAATTAATTTAATTTAATAAAAACGTGACATTACTCATTCTTATTTAGCTCAGGGCTGGGTTATGTCTGAAAAGTAATCAGCGCGCAGTTTCATTAAATTTGAATGGGTATATAAAATCACATAAAACAAACATAGCACGAAGATCTAGCTACGACTGAAGAAGGCTCTTCTTATTCAATTTGTATTTATACATGAATGGTCTATTATCTCTCTAATTTCAAAAACTTTTTGTAATTTGTTTTATGAAAATAATAATTTGATTAAGACTACAAATTGTTTGGTCAAAACAACTATATATTTAGTAACTATCACTATAAAATTTATTCGATCACTAATCAACCAAACTTTGATTGATTTTATCAAATATTCCTCTCAGTGTACATGCGTTATTTTCTTTTTTTTTTTACACAGGGGTGTAAACTACGAACGAGCCGATATTAACGCATCCGCGACAATATTGTCGAGTTGTTCCGGAATGTCTTATACATATGGATCAATATTAAAATGAAAATTATAAAACTTTTGGCTTCGTCAAGTGCCTCCGCAGTTGCAAAGTTCCGGAATATTCTTGAACGTTAATATTATATTTTATTACGTTTTTTATATGCAAGAACGAACATGAATAATTATCCCATTAGAATTGCGTAAAACAATTAGGAATAAATGGGAATAATTAGAGCAGTTTTTTCGAATTTTTAATCTCCCTAAAATGAATGTTTATTCGGCGAAATTGATTTATCGCGGAGGAAAAATTGCGCAAAATTTCGGTTTAAATTCCCACATTATCTTCCATAAACTCTTGCTTCCGGTAAATGGTAATACCATTTCCGCGAGTCATTATCATGCAAATGCCGGTTTCGCGAGCCTCGGGAACATACTTCACTCTGTACATATTATATTCCATATTGGTTATTCGCGATGAAGTTCTAAATTAATAAAAAGCAAGGCGGTCAATCAAGGTAATTACACCGGTATGATGAGCGTGCATTGTTAAAGTGTTACAAGAGCTAACGATACATTTAATGCAGTATAACGATATCATTGAAAGGTTACGGATTGCATTTCCGCGAAAAATTACGCGACTGTATTCCTACCGTTATTATTACCGAGATTGCGATCATAATTATTCGATACACGATAAACATAATTATATACAATTATCGCTTCATTAAGACATTGACTTTTAAATTTACTCCAGTGCCGCAATTAATCTAATTAACCGCGTCTAGATTCAATCTGATCTGGAGATGAGTGCGCGAGTGCTCGCGTGAAATTTCCTGAAGTAATCCCGACGCTTCCTCTTTAATCCTAGAAGAACTATCGTGCACGCAGGATGGACGAGGGAAAATAAAATGCGAGAGCGGTTTATTATCCGGCGGAAGCTAGCCTATTCAACATCGGTGGACCTTCCTGCGAGCCCTGATCCTTACGCCAATATTGATTCGATTAACCTTCCTTAACCTCAGGGGTACGGACCGAGGGGTTTGTCTGTCACTGACAGCTAGTGGGTGTATCTCGAGGTGTGCTGACACTCGATAAGTCCCAGATGAGAGATCGTAAGGGACGGAATGTTACCACGTTACCTACTCTATCGTGATGTTATGCGACCACTGCGAGTATATAAAATCTTTCGCCGGCGATATACTTTATTTTTATCGTCATTCTTATATTTACCGTATTGAATCTCAGTATTTTTTATCATTTTCACAGTTGTGATGTTAATGGAAAAAAATTATTATTCGTCGTTTCAGAATGTATGATTGATACAATCTCAACACAAAAAGTATATTGAGAATACAATCATTTTTTAAATTTTAGCATGTATCTGAATTTGAAATCAGTATTGATTTTAATTACATAAAATTAAATTAATGAAAAGTTTCTAATAATCGTTAATAAGGTTTTACGTGCTGATTATGCATATTCTTAATTTTGTCGGTAAAAATTTTAAATGTAACTATACAATTAGACAGTTAATTTGCTTACTTACACCTTAAAACTTTTACAACTTTTTTTTATTTAATATCTTTATAACAATCTTTTAAATTATTTTTTTAATGTTGCCAAATTTTTTGTTACATTTCTTTAGTTCATCAAAGTCATTTTTAGTATACTTTCAGTTTGTGTACGAAAAAGTTACATGGTGAATAAAATTGAATTTTTGCAAGGGCATACAAAAAGATTTGCTCTATTCATATAATGTCTTCTTACTATTCATATAATTTTTATGTATATCGCAGCATTTGAAAAAAATAACGTGATATATCAATCATTTGGTGTATCTATTATGTCATGTATAAAACTCTAACTTAAACTTTTATCTTCTTAGAAACTATGATCAATTGATTTGAAATTTTAACATAATATTAGTTTCGCTTTAAATAATATGCTATAAAATTTTAATAAACAAAATATAACATTTTGATTTATTGATCTTATTTTTAAGTATAAATATCTGTTTCGTGGAATTTAGCTAATTAAATAGATAAACATACATGAACTATTGTTATTCCGAGTAATGAACGGGGGCATGTGCAAAATTTACATTGCAAAAGCGGTTTTAATATCTCGAAAGAATATCCACAAATATCTATTCACTTACGGTAGATAAACATGGATATGTATATTTGTTCTGTTCAATAAAAAGATTTTATAAACACAGAAAAAGTCTCGACAAATTTACCATAACTATTATACTCGCAGTGGCACATGAAATTTGCAAAATACCACGTCGCTGCGTTACTTTTTTTTTTCCAGACTAAATTCAGCATGAAACGCTGATCTTTCGTGCGATATTAATTTAATAATAGAACTTATGAAGATATTTAACTTTTAAATGCCGCGCTTTAATTTGCATATTTCCACGTTTACACAGGAAATAACACTTTAAGTATAATGGATACAACAAACACGTCGAGGGAACGTCGTTGTTCACAAAGTCGTAGCTATAATCTCTAATAAACGCTACACCTGTTCCATCTAATCCGCCATTAAAACATTCCACGAATAAAATACGTAGTGCACCAATTAACTTGATCTCTCGATGTCACATCAATCCGGTTCGCGTTATCCAGCGGCGCAGTAGCGTGATCGGTTGCGCGGCGACTAATAGTAATCGCTCACCGGTGTGGTTATACCGGTTACGCGGGATTAGGATTTTTCAGTTTCGCATCACGGTAGAACGTCGTGTACGAGCTGCACCGTTATTAGCACGCACACGCCTCGCCTAACGGTTCGCAGATTGATGCCACGATCGACGTATGATTGATAGCGTTCGATGCATTTAATATTTTTTCCTTTATTTTACCCCCGAAGGCATTAAACCGAGCGATAAATAACTGCAGCGATGCGGAATTATGGAAAGCAGACGTAACATAAAGATCTCTCTCTTTTCATCTCTCGGCGTGTGTACGAGAGGAAGATTTAGAATCGCCTGGAACTTAAATGTGCGTGCGAAATTGAAGTAATCCGAGTAATTTATGACTCGTGTAGCCGAGATATATCGTAATCACATCTAATAAGATCTTTTCAAAATTCCTCTTATTATTCTTTCACGAAGAAAACTTATTTTGCTTGCGTGGTATACATTGGATGAAGAATAAAGAGATAAATTGGAGATTCTCGCGATTGATTTAAATTAAAAAAAAAAAGAAGAAGAAAACTGACGCAGTAGAACTGGCAAGAGAAAAAAAAACAAAAGTAAGTTAAAAGCAGATATCGCAGGGAGACTAGTGAATTAATAAAAATATATAAGAAGTGTAATTAAAATGCCGCAGTTATTAAGAAAATGCTAATAATTATCGAGAATTCCGCGTAGCAACCATAGCACGAGAACTTTCATAAATCTTCGCGAGTCACTCAAGTTCCTCGGAACATTACTTAACTCAATTGCGCGACTCCTAACTGCGAAAACAAAAGGAAGGATATCCGAGAGAGAGAGAGAGAGAGATACGTGGTCGGGCGCGAGTATGCCAATTATAGTTGGCCTCCGTCTCGATTTTTATCGGAAGTGCAGTAAGTCTGCGGAAACGGGCTCCTCTTACCCAGACTCTCGCTTCTCGAGCATTCGAACGAGCTGGAACTTTTAATTTCACGCGTTAATGACAGCCGCCCGGTTAAAGGATATTCTTTATTACTCCGCAGTCGACCCTTCTCTGCTCCCGCCCGCGCCGTCGCCCTTTTCTCGCCCTACGACGTGGCGCGCCCGTGGAAAGAGGGATGCTTCGGAAAGTCTCGGACACGGTCTGCGGGTTCGCGGGAGTGCGGGAGTGCGGAGGATCGGGAAAAGACGAGACCGACAGCGGAGGGACGGGTGGTGAGGTCGGACGGTAAAGCTCGCGCGGCTCGCGAAAGACGAGGGGTTAATCACGACTTTGGAGGAATACTTGCGCGCGACGGTATGCGTTTTCGTACCTTCGGTACTTCCTTCCTTCCTTCCTTCGTTCCTTCCTCCGTTGCAATGCTAGTTTTTTCCTCTTTCCTGTCCTCCTTCTCTCTCCCGCCTTCCCTCTCGCGTTCCTCTCTCATCCTCTTGTCCGCCCTCTTTACGTTCACGGACTAACCCCAATCCTCTAGTGCATTTTGCACTTCGTGTTTTCGCCTCGCAATTTTCAATATATCGTACGCGCGCCATCAACTTTCGCGTTGAAACTCTTTTTCGCGAACATTCCCCCTTATCCCCTTCGCGAATCTTTCCTCGCTCGCGAGCTTTTCATTCTTTCGGCGCGGAAATTAGTTCAGAAATTTACGGACGTTGTCCGCGTTTGCGTTAATAGTTCGAGATAGAGTTGAGATCCTATCGTGTGCGAGAGAAGAAAGTCGCCTAATATGGATCTCGCGAATCGCACTTACTTGAAAAGCGCAATGATGTCCCGAGATTGCGATTTAACGGAAAGTGTAATGAGACGAAATCCCTGCGATTTTATCTCTTCTTTGTAGAAACGGTAGAAATAATAAAGTTAATACGATTAGGTTGATATGTACAAACTAATGGATATATTTAACATAGTGACGACTCTAAGTTTCCCGACTTTAAATTTCTCGACATCAAGTTTACCTCCTTGAATCATTCGGTATTGTCAATATCCAATAACTAGAAGCATCCGTCTCGTTATGCGGTCGGACGCGAAAGCCACAAGTGTCCCGTAGTACCTCAATATGTAAGCGGCTTGAGGCAATGATACGTTAAACCACACGGGCGAAAACCGCACTGGGCACTCGGCATTACATCTATTTACGTAGCAAAATTATGACCACGATACAAAATGGAAACCCTTTACCTTTTTCTAATACATAAGAAATATTCGAAAGGCAAGAAAGGAAAGAATACATTAAACTGTTTACAATCTTGCTTAAGTAATCTGGAATTCATTCTACGCAATTACCATAAGTTCAGGAGTGTGAAGTTGACATCCCTATGGTATTTTAATCTAATCACATTCTAATCATCTAAGATAAGATAATTAATTTCTCACTCATCGACACGACGCGCAGCAGCGGAGTCGTAACGCCACGTTGACCTGCAACACAAATACGAAATCTAGGATTAGAATAACGTATACTACAAGAAGTTATTAACTTGACTAAATTTTTCAACTCGATTTTTTCTGTTCAACCATAATGATTTAAATATGTTAAATACTTGAAGTTTAAGCATTTACATATTTAATTTAACTACATATAGAGAACAGAAAAAGTTTTTTTTATATCGAGAACTCTAGTTTTCGTTAAAAGACATCAAATTAGCTATTCAGAACTATTCGGTGCTAGTGTTGGGTGTAAAGTTAGCACCCCCATTTTTCAAAATTTATTTTTTTTTTGTTATAATAAGAGAACTACTTGTAAAAACTATCAAGAATTCTTCCTTTTTTTTGTGAATAATCTAGAACTCTTAACAGAACTACGATTTCGTACCATAGGAGTGCCAACTTCATACACCCTAAGCTCAGAACTTTTTAAACAATATTGACTTTATTTATAAAATATCGATATGCGACAAATATAATATCACAAATGACATTTAGAATATTACTCATTTTAGGCATTTTTGTATTCTTATAGCCCATTATATATTTTTTTTAAGTCTTGAATTGGTATAAAATATTGTTTTCCCCTATTTATACAAGTTAGAAAAAATTCATTCAATCATTCCGTTAACGAGACTTAATTATTTTCGAATCTTTCTCTATTTCTCCATTCATTCGACTCAATTTGTCAGAGTATTTGTGCTCAGAACAAGTTTGTTCCGCAATCCCTCGTCTGCGAGCATGAAACTCCCCTTCGCGACGACGATATCTCGCTTCGACCTGCTTTCCTACAACAATCTATGACGTAATGAAGCGCATCCGCTCGGCTTCCGAATCTTTTCTTCCCCTCGCAGCGCGTCCTCGCTCACTCGCGTCCCACCGGCACCCTCCGACCCCTTGTTCCTTCTCTCGTACTTATCTGACTCTTTGGCCAATCACTCCCGGTATCCTCTTACCTCCACCATTTATTCCGCCCTTCTTTTTCTCCTTTCGACTTCCCGGACTTCTCCCGGACGAAACGAACTGATCCGAACTTCGCGATTCCGCGGGGTTTCATTTACAGTTCTCCAAGTTCCGCGTCTTTCGAACACGATTCGTTGGTGTTTTACAGTTCCCGTCCCGGCTACGTCCGTACGAGCCGTTTGGCAGTTACCTGTAATTCTTGCAGTTGTCGTTTTCCACGACTTTCTATGCAAGATACACCAGAAAGTTTATACTCTAAATAACTTTCATTAAGTTGGGAAATTTCTTAATGAAGAAGATCCAACGTAATTGTTTGTCACACTTTAACTTTGATGTGATAATTTGGTGTGATATACGCCCGCAAAAGTCACACCTTGTTAATTTGTAATTTTGTAACTTTGTTCATATTCTTTTATTTTTCTCACCTGGTAATCTCACTGATCGTCCTCTAACATTTAATATTATTTCTTCTAAAAATCTTTCGTTACAATTTTTATTCATCTCAATATTTCGTTAAAATTATAATAAATTGCGTAATAACTAAAATAATTATATTATAAATGATTACCTTTTTAAATTTTAATGCACGCGGTACGTATCTAGTTAACAAATGTTTATTGAATTTTCGTCGATGATGCCCTAAGCATTAGAATCTAAACGTGTATATATTTACTCGTTTATCTTTCTCATTCACATTTGCGGCGCGTAACGAGAGACACGAAGCGCGAGATTGTAGTCGTCGACGCGATTTTCACGAACAAAGTTTCACGGCCGGGCTTTTACATCGATATCGCGTGCAGTGCAGCGAAATCGATCTCCTCCTTTTTTTCCGTTCCTCCTCTTCCACCCCTTCGAAAATCACCCACGCCCGAATAAACTCGCCGCGCGTGTTGCGCCGCTACGTCGCAAATTTGTTTCACGCTCGCTCGAGTCTCCCCAAAATTAATCCACTAGCCATTACCAGCCGCGCACAGGCGAAACGGTACAAACCGCTTTGTGCGCGTACATGGGCACGCGTTACGAGCCATTTTGTCAGCAAAACAGATGGTATAGCCTCGGCCGATCGGCTTTTTAAGCGTATCGCATCGCCGGATATCGCGTCAAACATTTTTAACGCGCTTTTAAATAACCCCCAGACGAGCCCATACCGCAGACTATGGTTCGCGTGTAACTGTTTATCGCTTTTTAATTGTTACTGTCGTTTCCATTTCCATGGTTAGGTCTTTGGTATCGTTTAAATGAATTTTCAATATATTGCATACATAATGAAAATCTATCAAAAGGACTAGGCTTGCTACGAGGATCGAGTTACCCAAAGAATACAAAACTAACAATTCTGTAATGTTTTATATATATATACAATTTGCGATATTAATTACGGGAAAAACATTTCTCGACATAAATATGCATTAAAGAAAATAATTTTTTGAAGCTCTTTCATGTCACATCCCTTTTTATCACATTTCTTTTGATATGCTAGTCTGATCACTGCTTTGATCATAAAAATGAATAGATATCATTTTCGTATGTGTGCATTATGAAATTATATTAATCATTCAGATCTGAATGCAAAGGTGACGATTATCATATCCTGTTATACTGATTGCGTTTCTTGTCTCCCATAAACTTTTGTGACCGATTATTGAGACGCGAGAGAAAGAAGGATTACGAGGCAATTGGATATCCGCCAATGAAATTCGCGAAATTCACGGGCATACCCTGCTCGATATTTCGACGGGGTTAGTACGCATTGACGGTGTACGCGTCGCATTCCGAACGATAAATCATCGGCGGATGGGACCTTCGTTGGGACTGGAAACTGTATATGTAACGTACGCAAACTACGTAGGCGCCGTTTACCGGAGAATCGAAAAAAAAAATGCGAAGCCGCACGAAGAGAGCCAAGGACGACCTGTCGCGATTACGTGCAGCTCCCTGCAGTAAGTAATAATCGCCAGCATCCGCTGCTCCGTCGGGTTCACTTAGCTAATGCCCTTGACGTTTGATGCTGCCATGATCCTTGGAACATGAAAGATGGAAAATGCGCGCGTCCCATCTCACCGCAACCGCATATGCTCGCGTCACTTTTTCGTTTCCGTATCCACGACCATTTCTTGAAATATAATATCAAGCAATCAAGAAATTACTCGAATATAAAAGATCAAATTGAAAATATCAATTGTGCATTAATTAATTAAATTTGATGCATCCTTTACGTACAATTCACTCATTTTCTACAAGAGCAAAAAACAATTCTTACACTTTAGAGAAATGTTTGGTAAAATCAATCAAGGTTTGGTTGAATAGTGATCAAATGAATTTTATAGTTATAATTACTAAATATATAGTTGTTTTGACCAAACAATTTGTTAACTTAACCAAATAATTATTTTCATTGAACAAATTACAAAAAGTTTTGTTAAATGTAATTAAGGTTTTGATACCAGTAACTACAAAATTCATTTGATCACTATTCAACCAAACTTTGATTGATCTTACCAAACAATTTCTCTCAGTGTCGAAATATGTATATGTCTGTTAAAATTGTGCGAATTTTCTTAGTCGCATTTGTTGTAATAATTGATATCTGATTATTTTAAAGCATAATTTTTTTTCAATTTTTGTAATGTTTTTAATTCAACGAAATTTTTCAATTAAAAAGAAACTTTAATGTTCCTTCTTTTTAAATTGAATTATCTTTCGCTTGTACTTTTCCTCCATTATTCATACTATCACTCAGGGAAGCTTGTGTTTGTAGAGTGAGTACGTATATATGACGTATAAATGTATATAGGTGTCCGCAGTGATGAATTCAGGTCCGTGGGTTTGCTAAGTCCAAATGACTGTGCGGATCAGTCATCCCTGCGGGAAGTGTGAAGAAATTATCGGGCTTAACCTAAGGAATATTAATTTCTCGGCATTTGTCAATACGAATGAATATTACTGCACTGTCAAGATGTACAACGCTATTAGCTTTAAGAAAAATAAGCGTATTTAAATAAGTATAATGATTTATCGACGTGCGGGGAAAGAGCACGCCAATGAATTCCAAGTAGTATTAGCAGATACATGCATAATTTGTTAAATGAATAATTAAGTTAAATGAATATGTTTCTTTGAAAATTGAACATATTGAATAATTGTTTTGTTATAGGTAGACGTATCAAGTCTTCACACACAGAAAAATCATTTTTTTCTTTTACGTTCACTTTGTCTTTAACAAAGACTGTTTTCTTGATAATTGTTTTAAAATGTACTCATCACAAATTAAAAAACTCATTATCATATACTAGAAAAAAATAATTTATGTTCTTTCGAAGAATGATACAAAGTTCAAATTCAAAAAAATTCAGAATAATAAGCAAATCGAATTTTTATCTCAATTTAATATTCTTGATTGAAGTATTAAATTACTAGGATTCAAAATATATATTTTGAATTTGATGTTTACGATAGAATTGCTGGTATATGAAATATGAGAAATAAGTAATAGATATTTAGTTAATTCAAATGTACATATAATTATTTTTCTGCACACAAAAGTTTATTTTAAGTAAATATTTCAAATAAATAATGAGCGTATTTTGAAACTATTATTAAGAAAATAATCTTTGTGAAGATAACTGTCACTTAAAAGAAGAAAAATTATTAAACGATCGCTTTTCTCAGTGCGAGAATTTTTCTGTGTGAAGAAAGCTACAAATTAACCAAGCATGAAACACGTACACTTTCTTCCTCTTTCTTTTAATAATTCTTAGATATTGCGTTGGTAAAACTCGATTACCCTGATAGAGAACCAAGCACTCTTACAGATGAGTGATTATTTTTCACGTTTTACTCTTTACGTCGCTGATAAATTTCTGCCCCTCTTTTAAAACCACTTTATATGTTACAAGAGCCGCATTCAAGTTTAGACGACGATGACGACGACGACGACGACAAAGACGAGATCCATTTAAGTAAATTAATAAGAGCCTGCTGGGAGCATGCACGGCGACGTAAATCCAGCACTGCCACCTCTACAGCTAGGTCCGTGACAGCTCAGTCTAGGTATCGCGTAAAGGAGAACGTAAGAGGGGGGCACCTCTTATCTTCCACTTTTACACGGACTGTGGCGGCGCGATCACTGTAATACCGCCGTCTCGCACGAGAGAATTATGTTCCCGAGTAAGAGCATGTCCCGAGTTACGTATACGTATACGTACGTACGTACGTACGTACGTCGTCGTCGTCGCATGTTACGCACGCTGATTGCAGATCGAGAGACGAGATTTCACGCGATACGACTCCTCGGCTCGCCGCCGGCGTGAGCACCTAAGTACCATGAAACGCGCGCGCGG